>BLSH010438257.1:56702-72880 GCA_018402905.1 Glandirana rugosa
TGAACCCTTACCCCCATTTTCCTTCCTTTTGCAGACCTCTAGGACTTTCCAGGACTTTCTTACAGCCATTTTTGTGCCTAAAAGTTCGGGTCACCATTGATTTCAACCCGGACTTTGTCCCGAAGTTCTGGCGAACCAGCATAACCCGAACTTCCAGAGGTTCGCTCAACTCTACTTGTGAGCAATCCCCTTTTCCTACATTTGTTTTTTTCCCATTGAATGTTATACACACTGTTGGTTTTCTAATTAAGCCTGCAACATTCAGAGAAACTAACATGTCTTTATGTGTGCTGGTAATGTTTCTATAAGATTTTTGAAACTTAGTCTGATTTAGGTCTTCTAGCGTGAGCAGGTTTATCAACACAGGTATAGTCTGGGTTTTGGGGTGTGACCTTGAAAATATTCAACATTCTGGTATTTTGGTATATCCTGGCCAACTGATATTTAAGTCTTAGCAGTGCATTAGGTCTAGGGTTGTCAACCCCTTTGTTGTCTCCCCCCCCCACCCCCCCCCCCCCCATTGCATCCAGTATTGCTGTACACAGCAGGAATTGAAAGAGAATCATTTTACCACTTTTTTGCAATGGCTGGCGTGTATCCATGTATCTCTTCCTTCTACTTTGAGGGATGTGGGCGTGACCAATTACACCCTTTGCGGCCCGTCAAATCGGGGTTCAAGACTCTTTCTGAAGTGTCTTAATTACCACCCATTCTCCAAGCCTTACTTTATGGCTTTTGGTATCCTCATTCGGATCTGGTAGGGATGAAAATACACAATTCTGTATTTTTGTCAACTGTTTCTGTTACGCAGTGACATACCCAGTCAGATCAGAAGGTATAGCCTGCAATTGCTGTGAAAAATATAGACCTGTTTTAGGAGCACTCCCAAAGAGACCAGTGCCTCTTTTGGGAGTGTTCCTGATTGAATGCAACACAATAGGCAGGCACTCTGGCCAAGGTTTTTCCTGTTTCTGCCATTATTTTACTCAGTCTTTTTTTTTTTATTATACCATTTAATCTTTCCACCTTACTGCTACTCTGTGGGTGGTATGGGGTATGAAATTCTTGTTCAATGTTTAGTGCAGACAATATTTCTTGCAATACCTTTCCTGTGAAGTGAGTACCCCTGTCACTTTCAATGGTTTCTAGTATTCCATACCTGCACATTACCTCAGACAGGAGTTTCTTTTCAGTGGTTTGGGCAGTACTCTTGCACACCGGCCATAATTCCACCCAGCCTGAAAAAATATACACGCAAACCAAAGCATGTACATAGGGACCGGATTGTGGGAGATCAATATAGTCTATTTGGATCCTCTGGAAAGGGTAGTCTGGTCTAGGGAGGTGTTTTTGTTGGGTGTTCATGGTCCTACCAGCATTAAACCTAGCACAGGTAAGACAAGAAGCAGTATGTTTTGCAGCTACTCCAGAAAAACCTGGTGCTATCCAGTGTTCCGTTACCAAGGTGGTCATCACTGTCTTTGAATTGTGACACGGTCCATGGGCTACAGCTGCCATCACTGGGTACAGGGCCTGGAGAAGTCAAAGATGTTGTTCCATCCTCCAGCAACTAGTCTCATTCAGCGTTGCACCTGTCCTCTGCCAATTCTCACGTTCCTGTGAGGGGGCTTGTTTCTGCAACAATATCAAGATTGCCATACTTACCGGTTGGTTGCTTTATTGCAAGTGACATCACCCGTAGAAGGACTTGCTCCAGTGCGGCTTTCTTCACTGTCTTATCAGCCCTTGAGTTTCCTGCAGCCTCCTCTGTATCTTCTTTCACATGTGCTTTTGTTTTCAGGGTGGCCACCTCGGTGGGACACTGGAAGGTTAAAAACAGCCTCTCTATTAAATCTGCTTTATTGGCTTACCGGCTGAGGTTAAAAAGTTGCATGCTTTCCCTCTCAACAGACGCTTAGCCTCAGTAAAGTGCTGTCTGCGCTTCTGAACTTCCGTAGAAAAGTCGGGAAAAATTGCTATCTTTGCGTTGGCGAGCGTTATATTGCCTTTGATGCGGGCCATTCTGAGGGCCGCGTCTCTGTCCTTATAGTTGAGCATCTTGGCGATGAATGTCCGTGGCGGAGCACCCAGAGGTGGTGGCCTAGCCGGCATGCGATGCGCTCGTTCCACCGCGAACGTAGGTGAAAATGCTTCTCTGCCATATGAGGTGACCAGGAGTTGTTCTAGGAAAGATGTGGGGTCTTTACCTTCGGAGCCCTCTGGCATACCGATGAAACGCAGGTTACACCTGCGCAGCCTGTTTTCCATGTCATCCTGCTTGGCCATCATGAGGTTAAGTTGCTGCTGCATCCTTGCTGTGCTGGATTGGAGAGGAGGTATGGCGTCCTCAGCATCACTCAACCTCACCTCATAGGTGGCGACCCGCTCCTTAAGGTTATGGAAGTCCTGCCGGATAAGGGAGATGTCCACCTTCACCTCCTCTAGTCTGGCAGTGAGAGATGTCTGGAGGGCTCCTATAGCTTCTAGTACACGGTCCGTATCTGTTCCCGCCTGCTCCTTCCCCGCGAGCGTCTCGGCGCCATCTTCACCAGCACTCCCCTTTTCCTGTCTGCGGAATTTGTCTAATTTCGCTGCCGTCTCCGGCTTCGTTTTCGTCGGTGCCATGGTGTATACTCTGCGGGTGACGTCTGGATCGGTCAGGCAATGTTTTAAAGGCTAATTGTTGTGCCCAGGATTGCTTAAAACAGGAGTAATAGACGGAGCTCTTCTTCCGCACGTCCTACTCCATGTCCCGTCAGGCCACGCCCCAAGTTGCATGCTTTCCAGATGGGACCGTAGTCATGCGCTACCCCATTAACATATTGATTGTCAGTGTAAATGTTAATTCTTTGTCCCTTGGAAACTTCACAGGTTTTGGCCAAAGCTATTAGCTCAGCAGCTTGTGCTGAAAATCTTGGATTCAGTGCCTGTGCACATTTTGTTTTGCTTACTGTCACTACTGCATATCCAGCTACAGGTTTACCCTCCTCAGTGTAAAAGCGTGACCCATCCACATGCAAAGTTTCATCTGGATCTGTGAGAGGAGTCTTTTTTGCAGGGCTTAAAGATTCAAACTCTGCCATCATTAACTAAAACAGTCACGAGGAGTGTTTTACCTGTCATCTCTCTCTTCCCCCTCTGGAACCTGTTCCGGAGTTGGAAGCAAACTAGCAGGATTCAAAACATTGCACCTCTTGATTGCAATGTGATTGCTACTCAACAGGGCACATTCATACACTGAGATGTGGGCCGAAGAGATGTGTCTAGTTTGTGCCCTGTGGAGTATCTCCTGTACTGCATGTAGGGCCATTATGGTTAGTGGATGACCTAGCACCATGTCAGTTGTCTTGTCTAGCAGTACCTTGCAAGTAGGCACAGCTTGTACACAGCTGGGAGATCCCTTTATCACAGGGTCAAGTTAGCAAGAAACCTATGCCAGTGGCCTTTTCTTGCCTCTGTGCTCCTGCGTGAGAACCCCAGATGCGTGTCCATTTAGTTCATGACGAAACAGAGTGAAGGGCTTTCCATAGTCTGGGGGAGAGAGGGCGGGGGCTACCGGCAACAGGGGGGGCATTCTTTGGGAAGCATTTGGTACTCAGTCTCTACAGTAACCCACAAGTCCCATGTATGTCTTACATATCTGGGAGTTTGATATTCCTTTATTGCTGAGACTCTGTCAGTTGTCAGATGTTTGTTACCGTGAGAAATACAATGTCCTAGGAAGACCACCTTTTCCTGACAATACTGTAAATTCTCTTTACTGGCTTTGTTGTTGGTCTCAGCTAAGAAACAGAGCAGACTGATGGTGTCTCGCTCACATGTTTCCAAGCTACAAGAGCAGACAAGCAAGTCATCTACATACTGCATTAGGGCTGTCTCTGTGTCAGTGGGAGACCACCCATCCAATACCTCCTTCAATGTGAAGCAAAACAGGTACCAGCAATCTGGTGGAGGGGCACGGAAAAGAACGCATTTGAAATTTCAATCACAGAAAAATATCAGGCTGTTGGTGGTATTCCCCCCAGTAAGGTGTGAGGATTAGGCACGATCGGAGCAGCAATCTCAATGACACGATTTATTGCTCCCAGATCGTGCACCATCCAGTACACCGCCGGCTTCCCCATTTCTGTATTTTTCTTTACTGGAAACAATGGTGTATTAACACTTGATCTCAGTTTTGCTACCACCCCTGCTTGTTCTTATCGGCTTAACTGTTAACGTATGCCATCCATCTGTGACACATGGATACTGTGGCAGACATGGAGGAACCGCCTCAGTCTGAACAATACTGGCTGCACATTTAGTAGTCATACGTCATATCTGTCAACTGCCCATGGTCTATCTTTGCTTGGTTGTGGAAGATTTTGTTCCATGTAGTCGTGTGAAAACATGATATTCAAGACTTCTGGTGACATTTGTCCGGTGACAACAACTCATCTGTCACAATATTGAATATTGGCATCTATTGCTGTCAAAATATCAGCAATGAGTAGGTTACCAGGGACAGTGTTTGATACTAACAGCCGTGTCACTAATTCAGTGTGTTTCCCTATTTGTAAAGTCACTTCCTTAGTTTCCTGGAGAGGGCAGGGAGTGCTTCCCAGCCCCACACCTTGTACTATTTTGTTTCTTAGTAACTCTTTAGGCACCTCTTCCCTTCTAGGCTTTGCTACATACATAACTTTTTGCCTTAACATGTTCATCTCTGCCCCGGTAATGACTGGGATCAATAAGTCCTCATCCATGACTAAACACTCTGGGCTGGCTGTCTCCACTGAGGCTTTCCTTAACTGAGGTCTGTGCCCCTTTATGAACCGTCCTCTGACAGCATTTTTAACAGCGTCATTTATCAGATCTAGGCCCCTCCTCTGTCGGGATGTCTTTAAGCCATTTTAAAAATGCCCTGGCTTCCTCCTTAAGTCCCTGCACACATTGTTGCATCTGGGTCCAAGAATTTACACCGTATTTCTTGGGGAGTTTGTCCTTTACCCCTTTTACTAAGTCAGTACTGGGGAATAAAGCCAGATTGGCCCCCGGCATTCATGAACCCAGTCTTGTCTGCCTCCTGTATTTTACAGTCAGTTTTAATCATTTCTGCCTGTTGCAGTGTCATGCACCTGATGGTGGAGTCTGTCTTATGCAGGAAGCAACCACTCTTATAGCCCTGGTTTGGGAACCCCTGGTAGGATAGACAGGGAGTTCGGGAGCTCAGGGGGGCTGGTTCACTGTCGGTGGTGTAAGCGGTCCGGTAGTGGCTCATGCAGGTAGTAGAATAGTGTTGCAGGCTGGGGTCGGCAACTGGCTGGCAATGAGGTACAGAAGGTGCAGGCAGAAGAGTCGTCGGGTACAGGCAGGGTCATCAACAGGTGGGCAGCAAAGGTACACAAGGATCAGCCAGAAGAGTTGTCGTGGGCAAGCTGGGGGTTGGTGCAGGCAGAGATCAAACAAGGTCAAAGACAAGCAGGGTCACAGGAACAGATAATCAGGTTACAAGTCGCTCAGGAACACACAAACACTGTAGAACGGACAGCACTGGCTGCAGGGTGAGGTCTGCTTAAATGGGGCTGTTTGGCGCCAATGCCGGCACATGCGCGTGCACACAGGCTTCCAGACCCGGTTTCCATGTGCAACAGTTGTTTCCTGACATGCAGACTATTACAGCTTTTGTTAATAATTTGGATCAAATCATCCCATGAAGCCCCGTAGGCCGTGTGGACAAAGTCCAATTCTTTAGCAAATTCAAAAGGTTTCTTTAGAGGATCTGGTATGTCTTGCAGTATTGCCTTTATATATTTACTCCTTTATATAGATGGAGTAAACGTGGTATGCAAAATCACCTTTCCAGTCCCTCTGCCATCTTGGTCAAAAGTCTTCTGAGTTCTGATTGGGTAAGCTTGCACAGGATTAACAATGAGAGTAGTAGCTTCTTCTCCTTTCTGTTTCTGACAATCATCATATGCTTGCAAGAGACTTATCATTTTCTTCTTATTAGTTCTACTTTCAAAATTAATTCCCTTTATTTGGAAGAATAAGATCAAATCATCCTTTGAGATGCCCTTGTAGGACTTCATCTCATCCCATCTCTCAGCCATAGGAGCAGCCGCCCCACCCACCTTCGTCTCTGCAGGAGCCACCACACTAACAGCCTCATGAGGGGCTGCTGCAGCTGCCTTCTCTCCTTCTGGGAGAGATGGTGTTTCCACCATGGCACGTGGGAGTGACATTGCCTCCCCCGTAGGCTGTTGGGGAGATGGAGCTGCTACCATGGGCTGCTGAACAGACGGAGCTGCTACCATGGGCTATGGGACAGACAGAGCTGCTACCGTGGACTGTGGGACAGACAGAGCTGCTACTGTGGGCTGTGGGACAGTCGGAGTCGCTGTCTCCCTCCCTCCTGAATAGACGGAGGCAGACCCTGCTGCTGTTGTGTGGAAGAAGAGGAAGAAGTGATCGGAGGAGGTAGGGGTGCGATTACTCTCACTCCAGCCTCATGTACTGGTACTGTGGGGATAAACCTATCCTTCATAAACACCAACGGACAATTTTCTTCCTCGGCTTCCACCCAAGAATACAAAACCTGCTGTTCTTTCACATGAAACAATTCAACACATCCCAACTCAGTAAGCCTCATTCTCTCCTCCTTCCACTTGAAAGCAGCTGATAACAGATTAGCTTTCACTAAATCCGGTTCATACACTTTATAAAAGATCTGCCATACCTTTGTATCAAAATTACCCTCTCACCTTATTTTACAGCTGTGATTATTAACTGTCCATTTGCAAAAAGCAGCCATAGTTTCCGTTACCCAAGGACCATGCTTCCAAAGCATATAGCAGTAGTTTAAATAA
The DNA here is from genome assembly GCA_018402905.1 of Glandirana rugosa. Classification (NCBI taxonomy): domain Eukaryota; kingdom Metazoa; phylum Chordata; class Amphibia; order Anura; family Ranidae; genus Glandirana; species Glandirana rugosa. The sequence continues at coordinate 63,551 of BLSH010438257.1, forward strand.
CTTCCTTGGATGCAGACCCCTGGTCTGTCTTACTCCGACATCTGGTAACCCGGTTACCCATTTTTGTTTTCTATCACCCGGTGATAGAACTGCCTTTAGACTACCCAGGCCCCTGGTCCTTGGTTGCACTTAGACAGTAAATGGCACCCAGCTATATCCTTTCAATGACCAATACAGTTACTATGGCAGACAATCTCTTGCTCACAAAAATGAACCATAACCACAATATAAAGAATTTCACCGAACAAAGATGGAGAGCTTTGGAAACAGACAGGTTGAGATAGAGGTAGATTAATTGTATGGTTGTAGTGTTAGAGATAGGGTTTAGTGTTAGAGGTATGGTTGTAGTGCTCGCTGCATCTCAAATGGACACTCCGAAATGAAACACAACCTTGGATCACAGATCTGCATGTCCAATACACCCACAGCGGTGAGGGTTGACCCAACCCCACCTTTTTCTCAACACGTGTTAGCAGCGACAATATATATACATCGACTAAAGGTTAGGTTCTTTAAAGAGGGTAATATGTCAAAATAAACAGTTACCTAGGTACCATTGAGAAGACTGAAAAGTTTGTAAGCAAACAATGGGCTTATCTGGCCAGATTTTTTCAGTGTTTCCAGCGCACTCCAGGTGTGTACCTCCGTTGTAGGTGACACCCACTCTCCTAGGCCAAGGCTCGCCAATAAACTGTAGTGGAACCCTTCAAAACTCAGCTACAGATGCCTGACACCTGTTAGTCAGTGATACCAAATTCAAGATAATATGTAGCTACATAGAAACCAGACAGAATTAAGTAAGTTTGAGTCAGTGGATCTGCTTTAATTTGGTGCGTTCAGGTTAAATACAATAAATGACGTATGTAAGGATAGGTTGGGTCAAGATATAGTTGATCAATAAAAGGTTAGTAAAATCTACAGCAAGCTTAGTGTTAATCATCTTGTGACCATGGTTCATGGAGAAGTCACATCAAAATGTATTTATTGCTTGATGTTTTCGGACATTCTTCACCAGACAGCCATCTGTTTGGGTTTCCAGGAACTTGTTTGGATACAGGCTCTCCAAATATAAATCATATGGCTCAGTAGTCATCAGAATTATTTATGCCATATGCCAGTGTACATGTAAAATAAAGAAACAAGCTCAAATTAATATTTTCATAGTGAAGCCATTTTGCTCTAAGTAGCCATCTTGCCACTTCATAACCTATCACAATCCATTAAATATTGATTTCTCGATTTGTTGCTGTAGGATATTTGTTATTTCTTAAATGCTCTCAACACTTAATTATGGAATGTCACAGTCACTTATCTTCCATGTTTCAATGCTACCATCTACTATGTCCCTGGTGGCCAGGCCTACTTGGTTGTGCTGGGGAAGTTGTAACCATATCACATGATCCTGGTCACTATTTAAGCTCAACAAGAATAATTTCTTGATGCTCAAGCATCTAGTTAGTTGCCCTGACCCAGTGTGCAACTGAGCTTCCTAAATTCTATGCAGTCTGCCACTGGAACCTGTTCCAGACCCATAGCTGCTAATTGTCCCTGATTTCGAGGGACTGGCCCTGATTTGGAACAACGTCCCTCTGTCCCTCTTTCCTCCTCATTTGTCCTACATTTTGGTCTGATCTATATAGTTGTCTATAAAATGCACTTTTTATCTTTCAAAAGTGTTTCCCAATGCTAAACCTATCATCCAGATCTAAATTGTGGCATCTGTACATTTCAAAAGCCAGCATAAAGGAATAGTAGTGGTTAAAAAAAGTACTTGGGAGTTGAATTGTTTTTTCTTTTGTATAATTCTCCTTTAAGGGGGCATGACGGGGGGCGGGGGCTATGCCTACATACTTTCACATCTCAAAAATTTGGGAGGTGTGCAGACATGTCATCCTTGTTTTATTGACATTCTCCAATCAGCCTGCCAGCATACTGTATACTGTACTGTGCAAAAGTCTTAGGCAGGTGTGCATTAAGAATGCTTTCAGAAATAGGTGTGTTAATAGTTTATTTTTTATTAAGTAAAATGAACAGAAGAGAAATCCAAAAATAAATCAATATTTTGTGTTATCTCCCTTTGCCTTCAAAACAGCATCTTGCAGAACTAACCACAGATTGTCTATTGATGTAGGCTGCCTCACATTCTTCTGTCTCTTCATGTAATCCCAGACAGACTCGATGATTTTGAGATCATAGCTCTGTGGGGGCCAAACCATCACTTGCAGGACTACTTGTTCTTCTTTATGCTGGGTTCACATTTGTACTTTGTCGGACACTGCATGGGATTCGCACAAGTATCGCACCGCATTGCACCAATGTCTGTACGGTGCAAATTGAGCCATACATTTTGTATGGATCAAATCTCATTTCATCCACACCAAAATGGTGCAGGACCCTTTTTTCTGCACCTGAATCGCACTGCATGTGATTCAATTCTGGCAATTGCACTGTGCTTTGCAATCTGTTTTGAGGCATTGTTAATCTAATATTGACACCTGCAGCAGATCTCATGGACTCTGTGTGATTGTAATGTGGTGCGAGGAATGCACAGGATTCGCTGTGTTTCTCGCACACTGAAGATAGTTCTTAATGACATTGGCAATGTTAGGGTCAAAGGGCATGGGTTGTTACCATAGCTGTGCACACTCTGTTGCATTAGGGTGTGCACCTCAAAGCTCAAACATATATGTGTGCATTCATGTGTATATATATTGACAGTTTCAGTAGAGCAGTGGACGGTGTCAGTAGGGCAGAGATTGGTGTTAGTAGAGCATTGGATGACATCAGTAGTTTTTATTTTTATTCTTTTATTTTTATTATTATTTTTTACAAATTATTTATTTTTTTTTTTTTATTGTTTACTAATTTTTTAGGAGCCTCATTAGGGGGCTTTGGTGAAATATTAGGGGTTTAAACAGAGGGAATCTGCACTGGGTGCACACGCCTATGGTTGTTAAATTTTCCTGGTGAAAGGCAACATCAATTTCATTCCCTGATGTTGAATCAAGCAGTTGTTTATAAACTCTTCCCTTTTTTAAGTAAGTTATAAACTGTATATAAAAGTGAAGAAACGTTTTGAAGACTCCTTGTATATGTGATGGAAATTTCTGTAAACACTGGCAATTTAACCACTTCAGCCCCGGAAGGATTTCCCAGTTTAGGACCAGAGCACTTTTTGCGAATCGGCACTGCGTCATTTTAACTGACAATTGCGCGGTCGTGCAATGTTGTACCCAAACTACATTTGCGTCCCTTTTTCCCACAAATAGAGCTTTCTTTTGGTGGTATTTGATCCCCTCTGAGTCATTCCTGATCAGCACTATAAACAAGAAAAAAAAACAATATTTCTTACTTTTGCTAAACTACAAACCCCCAAAAAAAAATAAAAAAAACATTTTTTTTCATCGGTTTTGGCCGATTTATATTCTTCCTCATATTTTTGGTAAAAAAAAATTGCAATCAGCGTTTATTGATTGGTTTGCGCAAAAGTTGCTGCATTTACGAATGATAAGAATTCATTTATGTTTTTTTTTAAATATATTTTACTAGTAATGGCGGCAATCTGTGATTTTTAGCGGTACTGCGATATTGCGGCAGACATGTCGGACCATTTTGACACTTTTGGGACCATTGGCATTTATACAGAGATCAGTGCTATGAAAATGCATTGATTACTGTATAATTGCCATTGGTTAACTGTGTTCCCTCAGTGTGTTCTAACTGTATGGGGGCTGGGCTGGCAGGGGGAGGGGAGTGATCACGGCTTTCATATACAGAAAGCCTGTGATCACATCCCTTCCCGTCTCTGTCAGAAAGGAGATCCATGTTTACGTACACTGACCTCCGTTCTGTCACTGTGGGGGAGCCATCGTTGGTAGCTGGCGTGGATCAAGTCCACCCTACTCGCTCCCTGGCCCCCCCGGAACACAGTGAGCACATGAGTGTGCCTCCGGCGGCACGCGCGCGCTCACAATGCTCATTCTCGTGGCGCCGTAGGGTGACGGTGTTTCACGATAATGAACCATGTTGCCACCATCAAGCCACAGAGGGCGGTCGGCAACTGGTTAAAGAATTGTTTTAAATCCCCCACCCCTACCTCCCACAATAAAGCTGGCAAAACATTATACAATGTTCTTATTCAATGTCCTTTAGATTTACCTTCCACTATGTAGTGCAAAGGCCTGCCTGATTGCAAACAAATTAAAAGTGTTTAGGTTTGACCTCATATTATATGGTTTTGGTAAATCTAAAGGAAAATTGTACAAGAAAATTGTATAATGCATGGCCAGTTTTACAAAAGTAAAAATATATTAAAAAGATGAAGCAACAGTAAGCATGTTAAATGAGACAGTGATAGAGTTTGATAAACATACTTTTTTAATAAGTCTTTAAGCTCACATACCTCATAGAAAGTTTTAATGAAAGTCACAGCAAGTTACAAGAAAAGAAGTCACATCCAGCATCTTCACAACTATGCTACCTCAGCATGCTTATAATTACTGCTCTCTATACCAAATACTGTACAAGAACGTACTCATTAGTGATAGACACTTATAATTAACCATCAATAGACTGACATTTTTTTCTACTTACTACTCATAAGGAATACCTCCACAAATATCTGTAGTTGTCGTTTTAGTTTATTTTGTATTTTGAATTACTTTGGTTATTACATTATTACCTTTTAGTATCACCTTATCTCTTAAACAGTTTTATTGTTGTGCACTGTTAAGCATATATAATCAATGCACTTACTTTAATGTTGAAAAAATTCACACTTCTGAGAAAAATAAAAGATTGGTGGGTTTTTGTTTTATATATATTATAATTTTTTTTTATTTACTGTGTTCATGATACTGTAGTATATATATAAAAAAGAGATCAGAGCTATATATACATATAGCTGCTGGCAATTGATAGTTAGTCCACAAATAAAAGTTTATTGTGCAGTCATCCTTCACATGTAAGGGTATGGAAGAAGTGGTCACTCACCAGAAAGAAAACTTCTCATTCGCTTAATGCACTATGATACTTTAGTAAATAAGGGAAATACCCACACATCAGTGGTCTGGTGTTGGTTTTAGTGGGAGGAGTAAAGCCCCAACATCAGTGCAGGGAAGAATTTCCCAGTATCAGTGGGGAACAATGCCCCCTTAAGCATGGGTAATCATAGGGAAACAATCATTCTCCCAGTGTTGGTGGTCAGTGGAGAATGATCACCCCCGGATAATATTGATATGGTAAACCAGTCACAGACCTTGGTCATTCAATTCTATTGATGAGCTGATTGTACCTGGGTTGGACTCAAAGTTACATTAACTGTATCAAGGTTTGGATTCCAAATCCAAACCCCACTGAAGTAACCAAGTCTTTAAATTCTATTATTATCATTTCTAATCCTAATAGGAAAGGATATGCCAAACAAAGCAGACAAGGAACATGACACTGAATTGAGGGACATGTACCAATGCAAAAAACAAACAAAAATAATTGGTGGGCAGAAATAATTTTAAGCACTTGAGCTCTCACACCCGTACACCCACTATGAACCAGAGCAATGTTTGTGTTTCAGTTTTGGGCCTGTTTATTTAGCCAGTGATACATATATTGTTTTTTTAAGGATGAGCAAGGCTTTTTTTGTGATATTGCCTTGCGAAAATAATTTTTAATGCAATCCTTTGAAAAAAAGTTTAAGTTTTTTTTTCATTTTTGACAACTGTTGATTGTTAAAGAATCGTGTTACTGAAGATTGAAAGTATATATTTTATTCTATACATTATCCTGGTTAAAATGGCACTGAAATGATTATAATTGTACAAAGCATTACAAAAGGCTTATGCTTGTGACACAAAAAAAAAAAAATCAACATGGAAATAATAGTTAAAGGTAGAATACAAAAAAATGGAATTCATTAGAGCTGATTATAGTAATCTAAGGGTTAATAAGGGGTTGAATAGCCCTCCCACATGAAGCACAGACTGCTCCGAAAAAGACCCAGACCAAAACAGTTTATAAGCGTCAACCCCATCCACAGAACTCAAGGTCTCAAGCCCCTTCCCTTTACAAAAACAATATGGAGCGGAAAGCTACATTTACCCATAGCCTTATGATACCGCAAACAACTAGCTTGTAAAGACCAGACAAAGATCGCGTTGGGTAGACAATGCGTAGAAGCCACCGGACAAGGGTGGTATGTTCAAGTACACAACACACTACGAGCTTTGTATTGCCATAATTAAGTCATATTGTAATAGATCCCATTTTGTATGTTGCATACTCTTGATCTATGTTTGCCGAGTATATTGTACTGTTTATATACTTTCAATAAAAACTTTTTCTAAAGGAAAAAAAAAAAAATAAGGGGTTGAATAGAGACAAATAAAAAAAAATACAGAAAAATGTTTTTTACTCATTCGTTTCTATTAATTGACATTATCTGCAGATCAAAATCTTTTTTTTTTTAATTTCAACAGATGCTACTTGAGTTTCTGTATTTGCATGACAGCTCATGGCTTTTGTTTAAAAAGCTGAGAATTGACAGCAAGTGGGAAAAAGGAGAGCTGGCGGAGTGGAAGAACTGGATGTACTACACGCATTCTGTATACTTTGAAGATGTGTGCCATCCTTTTCTGAACCATACCAGGCCAAATGCTCTCAACATGGGTACCCCCCAGCAAGTATGTCAATCACAATGAATGGTGCCCACTAATTATTCTTTGATACATTTTTATTAAGTAATTTGGTCATAAATAGTGAATTAAAAAAATCTAAAACATAAAATGGGGGGGGGGTTATACTCATTTTTGGTATGTTTCTTTTACATTTCTTAGACAAAAGGAAATAAAATAGAGTTCAAAAAGCAACTTGAAATTTTAGAGGCAGTACACATTTGTTTTGTTTTTTTTAATTGCGTCCCTATTTTCTGGTTTAGTTTGCTTTTATATATTAAGAAACATTATGCACAGTAAAATACATCCAATCCGCTACAGTGCAATTTGTAAATGTAAAGTGCTTTCAAATCTTTTTCCTACTTTTTGTTCAAAACACCTCAACTAACAGTGAACTTTAACCAAAAACATATAAAAATAGGCTTTAAATATGAAAAAAGGTACTTAGGAACCATTCCAATCCATTAAAAGCCTTAAAAATTACCTGGAACCACCCTAAAACACCACCATGTTGCCTTTTCTTTTGATCATAATGCATTTCACCAACAGGAAAAATGTCACAAAAAAAATTGACCAAATTTGGTAAGGCATTCACTCACACTTTACCAATGACTGGCTTAAAATTGATGCCATGAATTTCTGCATGTTTGTAAGATCATTTTACAAAATTAGGCCAAATGGATCCTGAGATTGAATTCTAGAGTATGCAACGGTTTGAATGAAGGTCACCTAAATTACCATGGCATAATAGAAGAGCAGTTTAATGAATTAAGTTTGTTGTCTTCGTGGAGACTATGTCTGTGGAAACTGTTCCAAAAGATTCTTGTAAGAAAGGGATGTATTAATATAATAACATTATTCTATTTTGGTATAAATACGTATTACATAAATAGACAAAGATCCTGAAAATGATGTTGGTAATTTGATTAAAGTAAAGATGATCATAAATTAGTAGATTATTGAACTATTGTTGTAACTACCAGCCGTATGAAAATTTGTATAAAAATTCATTAGTGACTTGCAGAATGTCTTTCAAAAGAACTTCAAAATATTGTTTTCTTTTAGCATTCTATTTTTGAATGAATGAAACTTCCCTAAACAAAGCATTCACTGCTAGAAATGTGTTAATTTGAGAATCATTTTTCATCCTACTTCAAATGTTCTTGTCCCTGCAGTAGAAAACAACCATTATTTTGACACCGCTACTTCACAAATGTTCCCAAAACGCAAGTTTTCAAAGAAAACTCTTCTAATGTATTGCTACTTTGTATGGCCATACAGTAGTTGGTTGTGTATGAATAAAATAGTTAGAAAGCCGTAAAATACCTTAAAAAAGTTGAAATGTCATTTGAACAATACATTAAAACCCGTAGACAGCAGTGTTAAAAAATAGAGAGGGATCCACTAAAAGCAACGAACTATGAAAAGGAAAGATGGAGATGGAGAACAGTTAATGGTTAAGATAAGGAAATTGTTATACTACAGCACTGTCAGCAGAGCATGCAAGATATTACATGTGTGCGATTGCGTGCTACATGATGACACCGTCATGTTAGTATGTGTGCACATGGGAAAATGTCTTTAAATATTGGAGAGGCACCAGCCAGGGGCTACTTGTGTATACAGTATGTCTGAACAAGGGCATTAGCACTGATCATCAAAACAGTTTTAACCCCTGATGAAGCCACAAAAAGTTATAAAAAATGTAGGGCTGTTTGTTTATTATATTTTATAATTGGACAATAAGTTTGATTATTAGAGAGATGTATTTCAATAAGACATTAGGAGAGGAGTGAGGATGATGATAGAGGAAAGAAATGGGTAGTTGGTTATTGGTGATACTAAATAGGAAGGAAAGGAGAAAACACCAAAGGTGATATAGAAGATCAATTGAGAGACTTGAACTGAGGATCAGTGCTAAAATTTAAATAATCTCAAATTTAATGGGACAGGGTGTTAATAGGGGAGGAGACAAGAGATGTACCACCAGTACCAAGAAAAAGGATAAATAGTACAGCATCCATCATAGGGTAGTACAATTGTGGAGAGTAGGGTGCCGATGCTTTTGATTAATACAGGAAATTTAGAAAACATGTAAGAGAGATTTAAGAGAAGCCAAGAGGTAGATATTGATCAGGGCGGTGTGCCGATGCTTCCCCCAGGCTCCGCACCATTGCTCTCTATTCGGTAGCAGAGAGGAGCAAGAGGCAAAGCCATGCTGGATGGAGGGCTGGACCCGGAGTTGCTTTAGGTAACTTTGCAAGTTAACTAGCAGATGATTGGTTGCTAGGCGGTCCTTGCAACCAATCATCAGTTTGATAATATAGAAGGTTAACTAAAGCAGCTCCCGGTCCCGCCCTCCATCCAGCACCGTGCAGACTCTTGCTCCTCTGTGATGTACAGAGGCTGTAAGGTAGGAGAGATCTACCTACAGCTGTGTGTTTGGAGCAACAGGGAAAACACTATAGATTGGCAGAGGACACTACTGGGGGGGGGGAGAAACAGAGGATGTGCTATGCAGAGGAGAGGACACTAATGTGGGGGGGCACTACTGGGGGGTTTGGTGCAGAGGGAACTGCTATGGGGGGCACTACAGAAGGGGAAGAGGATACTGCTATGGGGGGCACTACAGAGGGGGGAAGAGGACACTGCTATGGGGGGA
>BLSH010438267.1:0-30600 GCA_018402905.1 Glandirana rugosa
GTGAGGGGAAGATGAGGCCCTCTTAGTGGAGTCTCTGGCTCTGTTCCCTTGCGGCGCTGTGCAATCCATGTCGTCAGTGGGCTCTCCAGAGGAAGTGGAGTGGGGATGTGGGAAAGATGGTTTACTGGAGGCCCCGGCTCCGTTCTGCCTGCCCGCATGGCGGGCCTCACTGAAAAATTCAGTGAGCTTCCTTGGCTCTGCAGGATGGGATTTTTTCCCTGTCATTTGTGCGGGATTAGTAGTATCCAGAAATGTGATTTTGGATGGTGTATTGTCCAGTTAGCAGGTCCTGTGCTAAAAAATCTTCCCTGTGCTGGGAGAGAGAGGAGATCAGGCAGCCATCTCAGTGTGCGGCCAAGCTCCGCCCCCGGTTAAACTAAGTTTTGATTAGCCCACAGGTTATCCCTAATTAGCTTTTATTAATCCATCCTTCCTATTAGACCCCTTTCACAAGATCGGACTGCTCGGATCCATCTGTCAGTTTTCCAGACGGATACGAGCTAACCACCCATAGACCTCTATGGGCAGTCGGATGTCAGCGGAGATGTGTCGTTTAACAGCCTCAGTGTAAATGGAGCCTTACAATTCAATGCGGGTACAATTGATCATCATTTGCCTTGCATGTGACCTGCATTTGCCCTGCATTTGACCTCTTTCCACCTGCTTTTGCATTCACATGGACTTGTATGGGAAGAGTGGCAGTTCTGAAGTGAAATAAAGACTCAGTTTTTTAAAATGTAAAAGGGAATCATTAAAGTTGTAAATGGGCTGTGGGTTTCTAGAAAGACTCCTATACATACATTGTCACTGTAGATTTTGTTCATTTGTTCAATTATAATGCTTCCTTAAATAGCACAATGCCCCAAATTGCCCCATCACTTTCTTCCTGTTATGGCCATTAAGCAGCAGGCCAGTGTTTGGAATAGACTGCCTGCACACCACCCCTAGTAGCATACCTAGTGCAGTTATACAGACTTATCAGAAAGGTTGTGATGTGGAGTGATCATATTGCTCCAGTCCTGGGACGGCCAACAGCTGGTCTGCTTCACTTCTTTTTGAGAGAATACTTACAGATCAGTGGAGTAGAACTAGATTGGCCAGATCACGAAAGAAAAAAAAGGGTGCAAATTGCAGGTGGAAGGGATTTTACATTATTTATTCTTCTCTAATTATTATTATATGATTTGTGTTTCTTAAAAATCAACCAGGAATATTAAATAAATCAGACATGATTCTTTTTCATTGTTTGAATTTCACAAAATAACAGAAATCTCCAGTCAGGATACAGTACATCTGAGGATGCATCTGCAGGCATGTGCATAGATTTTTAGAAATAAGTATGCAATGGCTCTCATAAAAGATAAATTCAAAAGCAACCTTGAGTAGTATTGTAAATCTTTCAAATTGCTAGTGCATTTTAAGGAAAGAAAGCTTTTTGTTGTAACATTCCGATTAATTGAGTTCATCCTCAGTGCATGACAATAGTAGTCATCTTTACTTTTTTTTTCTTTTTTTTTTTTTTGCAACATAATGAATGCAGAAATGGTGGTTTAGGTCAAATTGAAGAAACATCTATTGTATTCATTTTACACATTGGCACAAATAACAAATAATGGTATGCTAGCATGTGCTAAAGTAGTGAGAATTCTCAGAAAATTTCAGGACAATTATTTATAATATATAAACAGACAGACTATGTGGAAAATAATCTATTTAATCTAGTTAGTTTCTTTGCTATTCTGCACTGAAGGGATCAATAAAAAGATAATGGAGATATCCATAGATGTTTTAATAAAGCAAACATGCACATAGCAAGTGTATACTACTGTAATGAGGCCACATTGTGCATATAACAGCAAACAATCAGAACTGATCTTTCCTTGTTATGACTAGTGGTCAGTAGAACTGCCCTGGATGTGGAACCCTAAACCCCATTGGAATCAAAAACAGCCAGGAACAGTGATATTTTAGCACTGTCATTTACAAAGGAAACAAGAGCTTTAAACTGCTAGCAAATGGCATCTCCCTCTTGCTACTTTTTTGTAAAATAAAAAATGTCACACAGATCACAAAGGTCTCCAAAATACAAAACAGACCCATAAGAGTCTGTTATGTATTGTGGAGGAACTTTAGAGGGGTCTGCTAGCAGGTCTGGTATGATGATTTTTAAGGGGGGCTCAATGCAAAAAAAAATGTGTGAGGTCCCCCTAAAAATCCATACCAGACCCTTCTGAACAGTACAAGACCACATGCCCTCAACATGGGGAGTACGTTGACTGCCTGATGATGAGAACAAAGGCCTCATCCTAACAACAGCCAGGAGTGTCTGCAACCACCGCTGTAAGCTTTTTGGTAGTGGCAGTCAAAGTGTTAATGGAGTTTTGCATTTTTAATGTTTCAGAGTCATGTATATTCTTCCTTGAATCTTGGTGTGCTTTATATAGATCTGTGCAGTAAGTAATCCACTGTAAAACTTTGCCTCTGTGCAGGTAATGTAATAAAGACAGGTCACTGCTCTCTCCTTGTACAGGGTGACTGGTGTTGTCTCCACCTGTCTCTACCTCCTCCTGTAGTTGTAGATAACATGTAGTGGGAAGAGCCTGCTGAGCCCCTCCCACAACTCTGTTCGTACAGCACAATGATGATGTCACAGCTGTTTTTAAATTGTAATAGCTGAGATTAACAGGCATTTAGTGCATAGATAGAGAATTTACATTATGTGTGGCTCCTGGGGAGCATATTTAAATAAAAGTTTTTGTGCCCAGGGTTTAAATTCAAGCACTACTAAAATCTCTGCTTCCAAACAAATGACTATTTTTGCTTTGGTATATATATATATATATATATATATACACAGTGAGTACAGACCTCACATTTTTGTAAATATTTTATTATATCTTTTCATGTTACAACCCTAAAGAAATAACACTTTGCTGAGTGTACAGCTTGTATAACAGCGTAACAGACTAGTTGATGCGTTTCAAGGTTGAACCTCTGAAGAACAGGTTCGACCTCTAAACGCATCAGCCAGTCTGTGTGAGACACCATCCTAGCGGCATATGCCACCATGGACACGTAGCATTGTGCTATGCATTATATGCCTGTTTTACAAGCTCGTTTGTGAGTATGTTTTTATACCTTTTTAATGAATGTACATCTGAGGATAATGTGCTAGGCCAGTGCATCATTTTCTCCTTGTGTTTTTGCTACTGTGTATATATATATATGTATATATGTATACTGTATGTACATTTTCTTTTTAAACTAACATTTGTGTCTAATCCATCCAGGGAGTCATACAATGTAAAGATATTCAAATATAAAAAACTATAGACAAACAATATCTCAGCTCAAGTCATACAGAACAAGTATGGAAACATTGACTCAGGTAGCAATAATGGGTAGAGACATAATGAAACACCTTAAACCATATATTCATAACATCAATCACCTTACTCAAAGCCATAGGCTTTTTTGAAAAGCTATGTTCCACAGGAGCTGCCACAAAGGACCCAAGACTTTTTAATTTTGAAGGGAATTGGAAATTGTTTAGGTGGGCTAACCACCCTCCCGCACATAAGCATAAACCACAAAACACAGGTAAACCCTACAGATGGAGAGAGAGAAAAAAACAGGGAACAAAACAGTAAAGAGGAGGGGGCAGGAAAAGGAAAAATAATAAGGGAGCCACACCATGCGTTATCACCAGGTAGAGTGCAGGTCCTACAAAAACAATTCCAGGTCATAAGTTATTGACCTAGATACGTGTGATTGGCCTGGGAGAATGAGATGGCATTCCAGTAAAACCATATTTTCTGCTACTGTTCCTCTTTCCGCTTGATGGCGGCAGTGAGTTCCTCCATCCTCTGAGTCTCCTCAATAACAGAGAACCATTATCCCATCAAGGGAACAACAAGGTCATGTGTAATAAGAATGCATCAGGGGGATTTTCCAGCGGGATGTCCGTTAGCTCAAACACTTCCTTCTGCGACTTTTCCAAAATAGGGCATATTAACGAGCACTGCCTAAAGATGTGAAAGAGAGTTCCATGCTCCCACTGACACCTCCAACACATTGGTGATACAGAAGGAAACATTTTATTTCAAATGGTGGGTACCACCTGGTACCACCTGGTCAACAAGCCCTCCCAAGAGACCAATAATAACAGGAATAGGCTCATATACAGAAATGGCCAGCAGAATGATAGACCAACATTTATGCCCCCATGTTATCTGTCCTATATACAGGACACTCCTGAAATGCTACAAGTGTTATATGTAGATGGTATTATAGTCCCTACTGATTGCCTACTAGTAGCAATTGACATCGAGGTGGTTTGCTCTTTGATTCCACATGAACTAGGCATTTCCACAGTGGCTAAATTCTTGCAGGAAAGGGATTCAGCCTATGAATCATATAATCACTTAATTTTGGAACTTCTGTCACATGTCCTCAAAACATAATGTATTTTCATTTGATGGCTCCCACTTCCTACAGATGCAAGGAGTGGCTATAGGCACACGTTGTGCTCCTTCCTATGCCAACTTGTACCTGGGGGGGTGAGAGTGTGAACTTTTTGCAGATGAGAATTTATCAATGTACCTGACCAATATCCTTGGTTCGTTTAGGTACATTGATGATGTACTTGTATTATGGTCTAGATCGATTAAGGATCTACAGGACTTTCTTGACAAAATATGACAAAACGTATATAACCTGAAATTTACCATGTCATATAGTAAAGAAACTATTGATTTCCTTGATACAACTATAATTTTGCAAAATGATTGCACAATTGACCCTTTACCGCAACCCAATGGCAGGGAATACAATATTAAACGTTGATAGTACCCATCCACGAACATTAATGAGGAGTATTCCCTGCTCCCAATATCTTAGATCAAGAAGAAATTGATCAACTAAGGAAATATTTAAGACAGAAGCCAATAGATTACGCATTCGACTACTAGCAAGGGGCTATACCAAAAGTACATCGCACAAGGCATTCAATAGGGCCACATTAAAAACCAGACATGACCCTACATGAAAGACAAATCAGGAAAAGACACGGTTAGGCTCATCACTGGAGTTAAGCGGACACCTGGATGTTCGGGTTCGTCTGGTTTGGCCGAACTTCACGGAAAAGTTTGGGTTCGGTACCGAACTTGACCCCGGACTCCGATACCCATTGAAGTCAATAGTGACCCGAACTTTTGGGCACAAAAATGGCTGTAAAAAAGTCCTGGAAAGGGCTAGAGGGCTACAAAAGGAAGCAAAATGGGGAAAAGGGTAGGACAAGTGCCCTACAAACAAATGTGGATAGGGAAATAACTTAAAATCACATAAAAAAAAATAAAAATGGGAGGAGGAGGTGGATGTGGAGTAGGAGCCTAGAAGCTGACTAGGCGGTGACCCAGGCAGTGTAGGTGGAAGTGGAGGAGGAGGAGGAGGTAGCCAACACTGATATTTGTTTTGTTTTTTTTTCCTAATTGGGGTAGGCCCCAAAATATTGAGACATATTAAAAAAAAAAAGTATACCAATGGCTGTGTGAGGCCGGTCTAAATGTCTATTCTGCACAAGGTACAGACAAGTCTTGAGGGATCCATGCCTGGTTCATTTTAATAAATGTTAGCTTGTCCACGTTGGCTGTGCACAGACGGCTGCGCTTGTCTGTGATAACGCCCCCCCCTGCCGTGCTAAACACACATTCAGACAATACACTGGCTGCAGGGCAGGCCAGCACCTCCAAGGCATAAAGGGCAAGCTCAGGCCATGTGCCCAATTTGGAGACCCAGAAGTTGAATGAGGCAGACCCATCAGTCAGTACGTGTAGGCGTGTGCACACATACTGTTCCACCATGTTGCTGAAATGCTGCCTCCTGCTGAGACGTTGCCTATCAGCTGGCGGTGCTGTTTGTTGTGGCGTGCTGCTGACAAAGCTTTTCCACATTTCGGCCATGCTAACCCTGCCTTCTGAGGTGCTGGCGGTGCCACAGCTGCATTGTTGACCTCTTCCTCCTCCACCGCCTTTGCCTTGTGCTTCCACAGAGCCCCCTTTGTCATTTGGGAATGCCCTAAGCAGCGCATCTACCAGCGTGCGCTTGTAGTCGCGCATCTTCTGATCACGCTCCAGTTAGGGAATTAAGGATGGCACGTTGTCCTTGTAATGGGGATCCAGCAGGGTGGCCACCCAGTTTTTACCTGGCCTATGCTGGTGCAAGAACTCACCCTCCAAGCCACTTGTGAATAACTGGCCTGATAACCGTGGAAATGACCCCTCTTTCTCCTCCTCTTCCTTCTGTGCCACATCATCTTCCATCATCGCCCGAAGTGTTTTTTCAAGGAGACATAGAAGTGGGATAGTAACGCTAAGAACAGCGTCATCGGCACTGGCCATGTTGTTGGAGTACTCGAAACACCGCAATATGGTACACAGGTCTCGCACGGAGGCCCACTCGTTGGTGGAGAAGTGGTGCTGTTCTGCAGAGCGACTGACCCGTGCGTGCTGCAGCTGAAACTCCACTATTGCCTGCTGCTGCTTGCAGTGTCTCTCCAGCATGTGCAAGGTGGAGTTCCACCTTGTGGGCACGTCGCATAGGAGGCGGTGAGCGGGAAGGCCGAAGTTCCGCTGCAGCACAGACAGGTGAACAGCAGCAGGGTGAGAACGCCGAAAGCGCGTGCAGACGACCCGCACTTTCTGCAGCAGCTCTGACATATCCGGGTAGTTTTTTAGAAATTTCTGCATCACCAATTTCAGCACATACGCCAGGCAAGGAATGTGCCTCAAACCGGCCAGGCCCAGAGCTGCTACGAGATTTCGCCCATTATCGCACACCACCAGGCCAGGCTTGAGGCTCAGTGGCAACAACCACTCATCAGTCTGTTGTTCAATGCCCGTTCACAGCTCCCCACAGTGTGGGGTTTATGTGAAGTTGGTGGTGAAGGTGTTACGCTGATGAGGAGGTGGTAGAGGAGGAGGAGGAAGTGCAGTAGGAGGAGGAGGCAACAGGAGGCAAAGAGAAATGCCCTGCAATCCTGGGTGGTGGAAGGACATGCGCCAAATGGCTAGCCGCCTCAGGCCAACACGCCACTACATTTGCCCAGTGTGCAGTTAGCGAGATATAGCGTCTCTGCCCATGCTTACTGGTCCACGTATCAGAGGTTATGTGGACCTTGCCACAGATGGCGTTGCGCAGGGCACACTTGAACTCGTCCCCTACTTGTTTGTGCAAGGAAGGGATGGCTCATCTGGAAAAGTAGCGGCGGCTGGGAACCACGTACTGTGAGACAGCCACCACCATCAGGTTTTTAAAACTGTCCGTGTCCACCAGACGGAATGACAGCATTTCAAAGGCCAGTCATTTTGAAATGCTGGCATTCGGGGCCAGGGATCGCGGGTGGGTAGCGGGGTACTTCCATTTTCTCTCAAGTGTTTGGGAGATGGAGAGCTGTAAGCTTCCATGGGACCGCGTGGAAATGTTTGGGGGCGGTAACGGACATGGTGGCGTTGCTGTCACATGCTCTGTTTGCTGAGTGGCAGGTGACACTGGCACTGTAGAGGTGGAGGAAGAGGCCGAGGCCGAGGCAGCAGCAGAAGAGGAAGTAGGAGGAGGCCAAGACCTTTCTTGGATTTTGAGGTACTTATTCGACTGCAGCAAGTGCTTTGAATTTAGATGCCTGGTCATGCAGGTTGTGCTCAGGTTTAGAACATTTATGCCGTGCTTCAGGCTCTCATTGCACAGCGTGCAAACCACTCGTGTCTTGTCATCAGCACATTGTCTGAAGAACTGCCACGCCGGTGAATGCCTTTGAGCTGCCTTTGGTGTGCTAGGTCCCTGGGTGCGGTGGGTAGTAGCAGGCGTACTGTCTAGGGGACTCTCTCTCTGCTTTTGCAACCTGCTTCCTCTTTTGCTGTGCTGGTGCATCTGTGTGACCACCACCTCTTCCTCCAAACTGCGCATGTCACTCGCATGACCCTCATTCCATGTGGGGTCTAGGACCTCATCATCCTCCTCCACATCATCTTCCACCCACCCTTCATCACTGCCCTCCTTGTCAGTCTGCACACTGTGGAAAGCTGCAGCAGTTGGCACCTGTGTTTCGTCATCATCAGAGACGTGCTACGCTGAGGTTTCCATGTCCTCATCCTGCAACAGAAGTGGTTGGGCATCGGTGCACTCAATGTCTTCCACTTCTGGGGCAGGGCTATGTGAATGGCCCACGGAAAGCACACCAGGAGAGTCATCAAAAAGCATAAGAGACTGTTGCATGACTTGGGGCTCAGACTGCTTGGCTGATTCAACAGGGGCTGAGGTGAAAGACAGATGGCCATGGGGTTCAGGTGCCAACTCTGAGTTTTCATCAAGGGACAGGGTGGGAGACAATGTGAAGGAACTGGAGGCATTGTCAGCCAACCAATGTACTATCGCCTGTACTTGTTCTGGCCTCACCATTCGTTGAGTGGCATTCGGGTCTACCATATAACGTTGAAGTTGTTTCGCTTGTGCGTGTAGCTGGCACAAATCGACCACGTCCTCTCCTTGCAACAGAAACTTCACCAACACCAGCAGCACCAGCAGCACCACGACCACGTCCCTTATTGGACACTCTATTCATTCAATGTACTATGTAGCACTATTTATTAATACAAAAAAAGAAGAATAAATTCTTCTTTTTTTTGGAAAACCGCAACGTAGACGCACTTTTAATTTTTGTGCAAGAAATGCACCGCTCACACCAACGCAGGAACCTCTCCCTACACCAGTATGATATGATTTTAGAACAATATTCTGTCCCTCACAGAAGCAGCAGGAACCCCTCCCTCTAGCAGTATGTGATGATTTTAGAACAGTAATTTGTCCCTCGCAGCACCAGCAGGAACCTCTCCCTCTAGCAGTATGTGATACTTTTAGAACAATAATCTGTCCCCCACAGCACCAGCAGAAACCTCTCCCTCTAGCAGTAGGAGATGATTTTAGAACAATAATCTGTCCCTTACAGCACCAGCAGGAACCTCTCCCTCTAGCAGTATGTGATGATTTTAGAAAATAATCTGTCAATCACAGCACCAGCAGGAACCTCTCCCTCTAGCAGTATGATATGATTTTAGAACAATAATCTGTCCCCCACAGCACCAGCAGAAACCTCTCCCTCTAGCAGTAGGAGATGATTTTAGAACAATAATCTGTCCCTTACAGCACCAGCAGGAACCTCTCCCTCTAGCAGTATGTGATGATTTTAGAAAATAATCTGTCAATCACAGCACTAGCAGGAACCTTTCCCTCTAGCAGTATGATATGATTTTAGAACAATAATCTGTCCCTCCCAGCACAAGCAGGAACCTCTCCCTCTAGCAGTATGTGATGATTTTAGAACAATAATCTGTCTCTCCCAGGTGCAGCAGGAACCTCTCACTCTAGCAGTATGTGATGATTTTAGAACAATAATCTGCCCCTCACAGCACCAGCAGGAACCTCTCCCTATAGCACTAGGAGATGATTTTAGAACAATAATCTGTCCCTCACAGCACCAGGAACCTCTCCCTATAGCACTAGGAGATGATTTTAGAACAACAATCTGTCCCTTACAGCACCAGCAGGAACCTCTCCCTATAGCAGTATGTGATGATTTTAGGACAATAATCTGTCCCTCACAGCACCAGCAGGAACCTCTCCCTATAGCACTAGGTGATGATTTTAGAATAATCTGTCCCTTACTGCACCAGCAGGAACCTCTCCCTCTATCAATATGTGATGATTTTAGATCAATAATCTGTCCCTCACAGGAGTAGCAGGAACCTCTCCCTCTAGCAGTATGTGATGATTTTAGAACAATAATCTGTCCCTTACAGCACCAGCAGGAACCTCTCCCTCTAGCAGTGTGTGATGGTTTTAGAACAATAATCTGCCCCTCACAGCACCAGCAGGAACCTCTCCCTCTAGCAGTAGGAGATGATTTTAAAACAATAATCTGTCCCTCACAGCAACAGCAGGAACCTCTCCCTCTAGCAGTAGGAGATGATGTTAGAACAATAATCTGTCCCTCACAGCATCAGCAGGAACCTCTCACTCTAGCAGTATGTGATGATTTTAGAACAATAATCTGTCCCTCCCAGCACCAGCAGGGACCTCTCCCTCTAGCAGTATGTGATGATTTTAGAACAATAATCTGTCCCTCACAGGAGCAGAGGGAACCTCTCCCTCTAGCAGTATGTGATGATTTTAGAACAATAATCTGCCCCTCACAGGAGCAGCAGGAACCTCTCACTCTAGTAGTATGTGATGATTTTATAACAATAATCTGTCCCTCACAGCACCAGCAGGAACCTCTCCCTATAGCACTAGGTGATGATTTTAGAATAATCTGTCCCTTACAGCACCAGCAGGAACCTCTCACTATAGCAGTATGTGATGATTTTAGAACAATAATCTGCCCCTCACCCTCACAACACCAGCAGGAACCTCTCCCTATAGCACTAGAAGATGATTTTAGAACAATAATCTATCCCTTGCAGCACCAGCAGGAACTTCTCCCTCTAGCAATATGTGATGATTTTAGAACAATAATCTGTCCCTCACAGCACCAGCAGGAACCTCTCCCTCTAGCAGTAGGTGATGATTTTAGAACAATAATCTGTCCCTCACAGCACCAGCAGGAACCTCTCCCTGTAGCACTAGGAGATGATTTTAGAACAATAATCTGTCCCTCACAACACCAGCAGGGAGCTCTTCCTATAACACTAGGAGATGATTTTAGAACAATAATCTGCCCCTTACAGCACCAACAGGAACCTCTCCCTCTAGCAGCATGTGATGATTTTAGAACAATAATCTGTTCCTCACAGGAGCAACAGGAACCTCTCACTCTAGCAGTTAATGATGATTTTAGAACAATAATCTGTCCCTTACAGCACCAGCAGGAACCTTTCCCTCTAGCAGTATGTGATGATTTTAGAACAATTATCTGTCCCTCACAGGAGTAGCAGGAACCTCGCCCTCTAACAGTATGTGATGATTTTAGAACAATAATCTTTTCCTTAAAGCACCAGCAGGAACCTCTCCCTCTAGCAGTATGTGATGATTTTAGAACAATAATCTGTCCCTCACAGCACCAGCAGGAACCTCTCCCTATAACACTAGGAGATGATTTTAGAACAATAATTTGACCCTTACAGCACCAGCAGGAACCTCTCCCTATAGCACTAAGAAATTATTTTAGAACAATAATCTGTCCCTCACAGCATCAGCAGGAACCTCTCACTCTAGCAGTATGTGATGATTTTAGAACAATAATCTGTCCCTCCCAGCACCAGCAGGGACCTCTCCCTCTAGCAGTATGTGATGATTTTAGAACAATAATCAGTCCCTCACAGGAGAAGCAGGAACCTCTCCCTCCAGCAGTATGTGATGATTTTAGAACAATAATCTTTCCCTTACAGCACCAGCAGGAACCTCTCCCTCTAGCAGTATGTGATGATTTTAGAACAATAATCTGTCCCTCACAGCACCAGCAGGAACCTCTCCCTATAGCACTATTAGATGATTTTAGAACAATAATCTGTCCTTTACAGCACCAGCAGGAACCTCTCCCTATAGCACTAAGAAATTATGTTAGAACAATAATCCATCCCTCACAGCACCAGCAGAAACCTCTCCCTATAGCAGTATGTGATGATTTTAGAAAAATAATCTGTCCCTTACAGCACCAGCAGGAACCTCTCCCTCTAGCAGTATGTAATGATTTTAGAACAATAATCTGTCACTCACAGGAGCAGCAGGAACCTCTCCCTCTAGCAGTATGTGATGATTTTAGAACAATAATCTGTCCCTCACAGCACCAGCAGGAACCTCTGCCTATAGCACTAGGAGTTGATTTTAGAACAATAATCTGTCCCTCACAACACCAGCAGGGAGCTCTTCCTATAACACTAGGAGATGATTTTAGAACAATAATCTGTCCCTCACAGCAACAGCAGGAAACTTTCCCTCCAGCAGCAGGAGATGATTTTAGAACAATAATCTGTCCCTCACAGCACCAGCAGGAACCTCTCACTCTAGCAGTATGTGATGATTTTAAAACAATAATCTGTCCCTCCCAGCACCAGCAGGGACCTCTTTCTATAGCACTAGGAGATGATTTTAGAACAATAATCTGTCCCTTACAGCACCAGCAGGAACCTCTCCCTCTAGCAGTATGTGATGATTTTAGAACAATAATCTGTCCCTCACATGAGCAGCAGGAACCTCTCACTCTAGCAGTATGTGATGATTTTAGAACAAAAATCTCTCCCTTACAGCACCAGCAGAAACCATTCCCTCTAGCAGTATGTGATGATTTTAGAACAATAATCTGTCCCTCGCAGGAGCAGCAGGAACCTCTCCCTCTAGCATTATGTGATGATTTTAGAACAATAATCTGTCCCTTACAGCACCAGCAGGAACCTCTCCCTCTAGCAGTATGTGATGATTTTAGAACAATAATCTGTCCCTCACAGCACCAGCAGGAACCTCTCCCTCTAGCGGTAGGAGATGATTTTAGAACAATCTGTCCCTTACAGCACCAGCAGGAACCTCTCCCTATAGCACTAGGAGATGATTTTAGAACAATAATCTGTACTTTACAGCGCCAGCAGGAACCTCTCCCTATAGCAGTATGTGATGATTTTAGAACAATAATCTGTCCCTCACAGCACCAGCAGGAACCTTTCCCTATAGCACTAGGTGATGATTTTAGAACAATAATCTGTCCCTTACAGCACCAACAGGAACCTCTCCCTCTAGCGGTAGGAGATGATTTTAGAACAATCTGTCCCTTACAGCACCAGCAGGAACCTCTCCCTATAGCACTAGGAGATGATTTTAGAACAATAATCTGTACTTTACAGCGCCAGCAGGAACCTCTCCCTCTAGCAGTATGTGATGATTTTATAACAATAATCTGTCCCTCACAGCACCAGCAGGAACCTCTCCCTATAGCACTAGGTGATCATTTTAGAAAAAAATCTGTCCCTTACAGCACCAGCAGGAACCTCTCCCTATAGCAGTATGTGATGATTTTAGAACAATAATCTGTCCCTCACAGCACCAGCAGGAACCTCTCCCTATAGCACTAAGAAATTATTTTAGAACAATAATCTGTCCCTCACAGCACCAGCAGGAACCTCTCCCTATAGCACTAGGTGATGATTTTAGAACAATAATCTGTCCCTTACAGCACCAGCAGGAACCTCTCCCTCTAGCAGTATGTGATGATTTTAGAACAATAATCAGTCCCTCACAGGAGAAGCAAGAACCTCTCCCTCTAGCAGTATGTGATGATTTTAGAACAATAATCTTTCCCTTACAGCACCAGCGGAAACCTCTCCCTCTAGCAGTAGGAGATGATTTTAGAACAATAATCTGTCCTTCACAGCACCAGCAGGAACCTCTCACTATAGCACTAGGAGATGATTTTAGAACAATAATCTGTCCCTCACAGGAGTAGCAGGAACCTCTCACTCTAGCAGTATGTGATGATTTTAGAACAATAATCTGTCCCTCACAGCACCAGCAGATACCTCTCCCTATAGCACTAGGAGATGATTTTAGAACAATAATCTGTCCCTTACAGCACCAGCAGGAACCTCTCCCTCTACCAGTATATTATTATTTTAGAACAATAATCTGTCCCTCACAGCACCAGCAGGAACCTCTCCCTCTAGCAGTATGTGATGATTTTAGAACAATAATCTGTCCCTCACAGCAGCAGCAAGAACCTCTCACTCTAGCAGTATGTGATGATTTTAGAACAATAATCTGTCCCTCA
This sequence comes from Glandirana rugosa, assembly GCA_018402905.1. Classification (NCBI taxonomy): domain Eukaryota; kingdom Metazoa; phylum Chordata; class Amphibia; order Anura; family Ranidae; genus Glandirana; species Glandirana rugosa. Next base: position 13,805 of record BLSH010438267.1, read on the forward strand.
CAGCACCAGCAGGAACCTCTCCCTATAGCACTAGGAGATGATTTTAGAACAACAATCTGTCCCTCACAGCACCAGCAGAAACTTCTCCCTATAGCACTAGGAGATGATTTTAGAACAATAATCTGTCCCTCACAGCACCAGCAGGAACCTCTCCCTCTAGCGGTAGGAGATGATTTTAGAACAATCTGTCCCTTACAGCACCAGCAGGAACCTCTCCCTATAGCACTAGGAGATGATTTTAGAACAATAATCTGTACTTTACAGCGCCAGCAGGAACCTCTCCCTATAGCAGTATGTGATGATTTTAGAACAATAATCTGTCCCTCACAGCACCAGCAGGAACCTTTCCCTATAGCACTAGGTGATGATTTTAGAACAATAATCTGTCCCTTACAGCACCAACAGGAACCTCTCCCTATAGCACTAGGAGATGATTTTAGAGCAATAATCTGTCCCTCACAGCACCAGCAGGAACCTGTCAGGGATACCATATGCAGGTATCCAGCAGGGATGGTCAGATCAGTTGGCTGCACTTAAAGGAATCAGGACCAGGTGTAAGTTGAAAATATGAATATATTTATTAGGCAAATAGCACACTTCAAACACCAAAACACCAGCAAACATAAATGAGCAAGTAAAAGATGAAAACACACCAAACCCCAAAATAAACACCTATCTGACTAACTAAATACAAGCAAAGAAAACACACATATATAATAAGCAAACAGGGATGCCAAATAAGGGGAACAGGGAGCCAGGTACTGGGAGCAGAAGGAGAGCAAGGAAGCAGGTTCAGGAATCAGGTCTCTGGGTCTGGATCGCAGATCAGGGATCAGGGATCAGGGATCAGAGCAGGTCAAATTCAGGAATGGACACAGCTTGCAGGGAAAATACCGAAGCATTGGGACAGGGAACAAGGCGGGCTTATATGGACCCAGCAGACCCATCAGGTGCAGCTTAATGACCTGTAAGCTCAATCTCCTGGGAGACACCCGCTGGTGGCCACCAGAACTACACCATTTGGTTTTCCAAACACTACCACCAGCAGGTGACCCAAGCAAGGACACAGATCCTGACAGTTCCCCCTCCTTGAGGAGTGGCCACCGGACGCTCCATTCTGGAGAGTCCTTGTGGGTGCAGGAACAGTCCGGCAAAGTTTCCCCTCCGTGTCTGTGGACTCTATTACCCTTCTCCGACCAGAGATCTTTAAGCTGCTGGGCGACGTGTCACCCAAGTCAGGTACTGTAACAAACCCACCACCACCAGGGTCTGGAGGTCTGAGTCCAGTACCAACAGCTAGCCAGACATCAGGCCTGCAACCAGCGGGGGCAGGCAACACAGGGACATCAAAATCAGCCTGGGCATCAAGCCGGGGGAAAACAGTGGCAAGCTGGGCATTAGGTAGCCAAACATCCACAGGCACTGGATCAACAGGCACGCGATCATCACACTGGGTAGTAGGTATTGGGTCATCAGGCACGGGATCAGCGGGCACCTGGTAGTCACACTGGGTAGTGGGCACTGGATCGGCAGGCACAGGGTCGTCACACTGGGCGGCAGGCACAGGGTCATCACACTGGGCGGCAGGCACAGGGTCAGCAGGCCGGACAGCGGGCACAGGGTCAGCAGGTGCAGGAACAGCAGGTTGGACAGCTGGCACAGGATCAGTGGGCACAGGAACAGCAGGCTGGACAGCTGGCACAGGAACAGCAGGCTGGACAGCGGGCACAGGAACGACAGGCACAGGATCAGCAGGCTGGACAGCTGGCGCAGGATCAGCAGGCACAGGGTCGTCACACTGGGCGGCAGGCACAGGGTCATCACACTGGGCGGCAGGCACCGGGTCGTCACACTGGGCGGCAGGCACCGGGTCGTCACACTGGGCGGCAGGCACTGGGTCGTCACACTGGGCGGCAGGCACCGGGTCGTCACACTTGGCAGCAGGCACCGGGTCGTCACACTTGGCGGCAGGCACCGGGTCGTCACACTTGGCGGCAGGCACCGGGTCGTCACACTTGGCGGCAGGCACCGGATCAGCAGGCCGGACAGCGGGCACAGGGTCAGCGGGTGCAGGAACAACGGACATAGGATCAGCGGGCACAGGATCAGTGGGCACAGGATCAACGGGCACAGGATCAGCAGGCTGGACAGCAGGCACAGGGACAGCAGGCTGGACAGCTGGCACAGGATCAGCGGGCATAGGATCAGCAGGCTGGACAGCTGGCACAGGATCAGCAGGCACAGGATCAGCAGGCTGGACAGCGGGCACAGGAACAACGGACATAGGATCAGCAGGCTGGACAGCGGGCACAGGATCAACAGGCACAGGATCAGCAGGCTGGACAGCTGGCGCAGGATCAGCAGGCCAGACAGCGGGCACCGGAGCGGCAGGCACCGGGTCGCCACACTTGGCGGCAGGCACCGGATCAGCAGGCCGGGCAGCGGGCACAGGGTCAGCAGGTGCAGGAACAACGGACATAGGATCAGCAGGCACAGGATCTGTGGGCTGGACAGTGGGCACAGGATCAACGGGCACAGGAACAGCAGGCTGGATGGAAGGCATGGCAGCAGGTACCGGAACAGGCTGGGCGGCAGGCATGGCAGTAGGCACTGGGACAGCAGGCTGGGTATCAGGAATAGCCACAAAGAGAGCATCAGGAACAATGAAGTCAAATTGAATAGCCGGGAAAGAGTCCATAGGTCCAGACTGGGTGAAGGACAAAGAACCAGTACAGTTAGGTCAAATAGTGACAGGCAGGTGGGAAACAGAGGGTCCAATTTTCATGGGTTGAACCAAGGTGGCAGGTGTGGAGGCAGACTGGAACAGATCAGTTGTTGAAGCAGACTGAATCAGATTGGCAGGTGTGGAGGCAGGATTGGATAGTGGTAGGATTGTGCAGGTTGGGAAAAACTTCTGTTTCTTTTTGGGTTTAGTCACAGCAATTCTATATGGGGATGCAGGGCTGTAAGTAGTGGGTGCAGCTGATGGTGGAGAAGAGCAGGAGGATGGTAAAAAAGAGGGAGCAGTTGAGGATTTTTGTGTGGTATATTGAGCTGCAACTGTGGTTGCTATGGGCGATGGAAAAAAAGACATTTCAGCAGCCAGGTGTCTGGCCACAGGACTGGGTGGTTGCAGGTTGACAGAGGCAGAGTGCAATATTTTTGACCATGCTTGTAATAAAGGTTGCACAAAATCTGATTTGCATACTGCCTGTCTGACCAGAGATTGCACAGCATCAATACACTCCCTTAGCACCTGTTGGGAACATGCTGAGTAGTGTTCAAAGAAAAAGGCTGAGTCGTCTTCCAGTAACCAAACCAATGAAACCACCTGATTTAAACTGAAAGGTGGGGTGTAATCATCACCACCACTAGGGACACCAGACAAAGCCAACTCTGCACAAATTTGAATGAGTGGCTGAATCTCTTCAAACAAAAATCTGCCTTGATCAACAAAAGAGTGAGCCAGACAAATGCATTCCAACAATTGCTCCCTGGTCTGCTCTTTCAAAATCTGGCAACAATAATCCCTGTCTTCTGTTGCAAGCAGTGAGAAATATAAAATCTCCTCAGCATGCAGCAGTTAGCAAGTGCTCAGACCTGATTCCCAGGTGTAGCCGATCTGATTGTATGGCCTCGGTATTATGTCAGGGATACCATATGCAGGTATCCAGCAGGGATGGTCAGATCAGTTTGCTGCACTTAAAGGAATTAGGACCAGGTGTAAGTTGAAAATATGAATATATTTATTAGGCAAATAGCACACTTCAAACACCAAAACACCAGCAAACATAAATGAGCATGTAAAAGATGAAAACACACCAAACCCCAAAATAAACACCTAACTATCTGACTAACTAAATACAAGCGAAGAAAACACACATATATAATAAGCAAACAGGGATGCCAGATAAGGGGAACAGGGAGCCAGGTACTGGGAGCAGAAGGAGAGCAAGGAAGCAGGTTCAGGAATCAGGTCTCTGGGTCTGGATCACAGATCAGGGATCAGGGATCAGAGCAGGTCAAATTCAGGAATGGACACAGCTTGCAGGGAAAATACCAAAGCATTGGGACAGGGAACAAGGCGGGCTTATATGGACCCAGCAGACCCATCAGGTGCAGCTTAATGACCTGTAAGCTCAATCTCCTGGGAGACACCCGCTGGTGGCCACCAGAACTACACCATTTGGTTTTCCAAACACTGCCACCAGCAGGTGACCCAAGCAAGGACACAGATCCTGACAGAACCTCTCCCTATAGCACTAGGAGATGATTTTAGAACAATAATCTGTCCCTCACAGCACCAGCAGGAATCTCTCCCTATAGCACTAGGTGACGATTAATTTAGAACAATGATCTGTCCCTCACAGAACCAGCAGGAACCTCTCCCTATAGCAGTAGGAGATGATTTTAGAACGATAATCTGTCCCTCACAGCACCAGCAGGAAACTTTCCCTATTGCACTAGCTCATGATTTTAGAACAATAATCTGACCCTCGCAGCACCAGCAGGAACCTCTCCCTATAGCACTAGGAGATGATTTTAGAACAATAATCTGTCCCTCACAGCACTAGTAAACTGTACTTAGTCCAGTATCAGATGGTTTTAGAAATCTAAGCTTTCCCCTCATAGCACCACCAGGAACCTGTCTGTAATGGAGGATGAGATGATATTAGATCGGTAATCTGTCCCTCACAGCGCCAGCAGCATGCTCTCCCTACACTAGCCTGAGACGATGTGACACGCGGCATACGTGACTCCAGCTCATATAGAGGCTGGGTCACATGATGCACTAGCCTATCACAGCCATGCCATTAATAGGCATGGCTGTGATGGCTTCTAAGGGCAAACAAGTGAAACGCATGTTGATTGGCTGCCCTGCAGCTACTCAACAGGTGCCAAAAATAGTCTGGGTCACATGATGCACTGGCCAATCACAACCATGCCATTAGTAGGCATGGCTGTGATGGCTACTAAGGGCAAACGAGTAAAACGCTTGTTGATTGGCGGCCCTGCAGCTATAGAAAAGGAGCGCAAAATACCTGAATACCGAACCCGGACTTTTTTGGAAATGTTCGGGCTTGGGGTACGGACACTCCAAAATCCGGTACGGACCTGAACTTTACAGTCCGGGTTCACTCAACTCTAGTCAGAAGTAGATACGCAAGCAATCAAGCACTACTTTATATGAACGTACATCAAAATCCCAGTGCCTCTAGATTCTTTTTACTTCATTGGAGCAATACAAATCTGACAGGGGTTCTATTCCCTCTCCACTTTATCCAAAGCTAACCACTTCCGGACCACCCGCCGCAGCGGTTTGAAGTGGAATACTGTTGTTATGGTAGCAGATATCTACCATAACCCCAGTATCTTTTTTTCAGCAGGCGATTCTGCACAAGATAAAAGTGATCTTAGCAGCGCATTCGCCGCAAGATCACTTTTATCAGCGGCGGGAGAGGTGCACCCCCACTCCGCTTTCCGGTCATCTCCCCCAGTGTCTGTGAGCCAAGTGAGCGGCTGAAGCTGCTTACTCGGCTCCATAACATGGCTGGGCGGAAACAACGTCACAAGTCACTTCCGCCCAATGGTCTTAAAGGGGACATTTTTTTTTTGAAATGTCATTTTTTTCAAAATGTTTTTTTTTTTCGCATTTAAGTGTAAATATGAGATCTGAGGTCTTTTTGAGGTCATATTTAGGAGGTCCTGGTATGCTTTTTTTTACTATTAAAAGGAATGTATACATTTCTTGTGATTGGAATAAAAGTGATCAAAATTTTTTTTTTTTAATTTACGGTGTAAAAATAAAATTAAAAAGTAAAATAAATAATTAAAAAAATAATATTTAGAGCGCACCGTCCTTGCGAGCTCGCGCGCAAAAGCGAAAGCATACATAAGTCCCGTCCACATATGAAAACAGTGTGCAAACCACACATGTGAGGTATCGCTGCGATCATTAGAGCGAGAGCAATAATTCTAGCACCAGACCCTCCTCTGTAACTCAAAAATGCTAACCTGTAGAATTTTTTAAACGTCGCCAATGGAGATTTTTATGTTGCAAAGTTTGTCGCCATTCTGTGAACGGAGAATATTGAAGCATGACATATTGGGTATCAATTTACTCGGCATAACATTATCTTTCAGAATATGGAAAAAAATTGACCTAACTTTACTGTTGTCTTATTTTTTAACTCAAAAAACTCAATTTTTAAAAAAAAAATCACGCATGGAATACCGCTGCGCAAATACGGTGTGACATAAAGTTTTGCAATGGCCGCCATTTTATTCTCTAGAGTGTTAGAAAAAAAAATATATAATGTTTGGGGGTTCTTAGTAATTTTATAGCAAAAAAACTGATTTTAACTCGTAACCACCGAACTCCAAAAAGAGGCTCGGTCTTAAAGTGGTTAAAAAACACTTTTGACTTTGACACAGAAGTTTTCTTTAATTAAAAAAATATATTTGCCTTTGGTTACACTTCAAAGACTGTATGCTTATGTGCTCCCTGGGGTTGCACACAGACATGGTGAAAAGGGATGTAAGACCTGTTTAAGGTACCCAAGTCACTACATGTCCATGTCTGGTTAAGCTTGCAAGTAGTTAAAAAAAGGCAAAAACAACATGGGTCCCCCTTAAAATTAAACCCAGACCTTTATTCAGGCATAGCCTGAGTGGCCAGGAAAGGAAGGACAGTGAGCATATAGTGCCCTTTTCCTGTGCCAAGCCACATGCCTTTAAACATTGAACTGTAACTTGAAAAGGGGCTGGCAGCACTCCCATCGCTAAATAATACAACCGTTCACATCAGTATATTTGCATTGTAACAGTGCCGAAAATCTGTCATTCAGTGTGCAGTGTGTAAAAATTGTTGGACGATAGATCCTCATGATTTCCAAGATTTTACATAACTAGATGTTGTGATTTATGTGGACAATGCGAGTGACATGGATATAGACAAGGGGACATCATTACATTTTTTAGTGCATGTGTTTTTTTTAAAATGAAGGACTTTTCAAGGTGTGTATGTTTATTTTCCTGTACCCCTTCCCCTGAAAGTGAGATCATATTGGCGTGCTCCCTTTGTAAAAAAGGAGGGTTTTATATTCCGCTATAAGTTCTTTCCCATATTTTTCCCAACCTCCTACTTATGGCACCAGGAAAGTGCGGAAGTGGAACAAAGGTATTTTTTTTTAGAGGGGTAGACAAGGGATGCGGTATGGGGGGTTTAGTATAAAAGGGGAGCACACATTTGGTGACAGAAATTTGCCCTAAAGCAGTGGTTCTCAACTCCGGTCCTCGGGACCCACTAACAGGCCAGGTTTGCAGGATAACTGAAATACATCACCGGTGATATCATTTTCTGCTCAATGATAGCAGTATTCTAGTCTGCATCTCCCCAAGGTAATACTTAAAAACTGGCCTGTTTGTGGGTCCCGGGGACTGGAGTGGAGAACCACTGCCCTAAAGGTACTAGAGACAAAGAGACCAGGGGGAGGCTGAAATCTGAAAAATGGACTGAGCATGAAGGGGGTAAAACAGTGCAGTCTTGAAATGGTTAAATAGCAATTGCATGCCCAAATTTACTAGAGACTAAAAGCACAGGTATGGTTTTTACTACAAGAATTAGGATACTGCAGAGGATACATCAGTGTAAAAGTGGTCAGCAACAGGACAGTTTTATTAAGAAGCAATAGGCCAAACTGGTGTATGTCTAACTTTTATTTTATCTATGAATGTAAGTGATATAATGTGATGTGGTGTAAATGCACACTGTTCTTCCGTGTAGTTTTATTTTTCTTTTAAATAATAAAACAACATGCTGCAAAAAAGTCAGCTCAAAGAACACATTGTCAGTAACTAGTGAATGAGCACCCTAAGCTAAAAAAAAAATTCCTATCAACATAAAATATGAAATCAAGGGGCGTGGTTTCTGAATGGTGCCGACAGGATGTGTGTAGTGAGAGCTCAGTCCCAAAGCAGGCCTTTCTCCCTCTGACGATGCCATCCAAGGGCTCAAGTTCCCGCAACAGCACCAGCAAAAGGTCAGGGAAGTGCTCAGCCGCAAACCTGGCCACTACAGGCTCAATCCAGTGCTTCCTTGCCTTGAAACAAGTCAGGCCTACGCTGTCACGTGGTAAGACCAGAGCCACGTGCTCGAGTCTCTCCCCCTCCGCTCGCACGGCCTCCTCCCGCGGCTGTTCCCCAGCTTCCTCCCAGGGGTCAGAGCTCATGGAGGACCCGGGTTCCCCAACGGGATCCGATCTGACCTCCTTGATGAGCGGACTCAAGGGGGAGATTGCCAACATGTTCCAAAGCTTTGAAAAAACTATGAAAAAGGAATTCTCGGCAGTAAGAACAGACATGGCCCATCTGCTCACGTGAGTAGAGGAAACGGAAAAACGGCAGGACATACAAGATGAGGCGATTAAGGAGTTGCAGACCACAGTCACCCGTCTAGCTATCACACACCGAGCCACCCTTTATAAGCTGGAAGATATCAAAAATAGAATCCGCAGGAATAATCTGCGCAAACGGGGCCTCCCTGAAGTGACAAAGGATGATGACCTGGAACCCACAATACGAGGCATCCTAAAGACAGTCCTAGGTAAGCCACCGACTGAAACTGTTAGAACCAGCATCTTCTGGCCGTTTTGGCCGTCCGCGTGCATGCGCGTGCCTGTGCGCGCCGATGGCGCCAAACGGCCCCATTTAAGCACACTGCTCCCTGTAGCAGGTGCTGTCTGTTCTACAGCGTTCCCGTGACCCCGTTCCTTGCTCTGAGAGACTTTTCCTGTACCTGTGACCCCGGATTTCCTTGGACCTTGCTGATTTCTGCCTGCCCTGACTCCCGGCCTGTCTACGACTATTCTCTTGCCTGATCCACCTGTACCTCACTGCCCGCACGTTGCCGACCCCACCTGCACCTGACCACCCTCTTGCCTGCTCCATTTGCACCTCCTAGCCAGCCAGTTGCCGACCTGGACCGCACGACTACACTTCTGCTCAGCACGAGCTCTAGTGGACCATCATGCTCCATCAAGTGATCCAGTCCAGCCCTCGTGCCTCCCTGTGCTCCTGAGCTCCCTCTCTACACTATTAGGGATTCTCGAACCAGGGCCGCAAGAGAGGTGAACCCTGCATAAGTTGACTCGTCCACCAGGTACGTGACAGCAACAGACAGCCATGCCCGAGTCTGCGAAGGGGACCTCTCCCATGGACTAGCTGTGCGTGCACCTCGCAGGGCTCACCCGAGCCATCCAGACCCTTCAGGATGACTACATCTGTCTGGAAGAAAGATTACAGGGACTTGCTACCTCAGTATCCACCGGGTCGGGCTCTCTGGATACCCGCGCCATGGTCACATTGCCAAATGAACCCAAGGTGCCCATGCCTGAATGCTTTTCAGGAGACCGCGGGAAGTTCCAAGCCCTTTCGCACCTCTTGTGACTTGTACTTCGCACTTCAGCCCTGGTCTTTCTCGCTGGAAGCCACTAAAGTGGGGTTTGTGGTCTCTCTCTCCTTCGGGAAGGTCCTCAAGCCTGGACCCACGGCCTCCTGGAACGGAAAGCCCCAGAGACCACTAGATTGGACCAGTTCTTCCAGGCAATGGCCCAACTGTATGAAGACCCCTATCAGGCTTCCACAGCGGAGGCAGCCCTCCATGCCCTGCAGCAGGGCCGTCGCCCAGCGGAGGAATATGTGTCGGAGTTCCGGCGGTGGAGTGCGGACACTGCCTGGGACGATGCGGCCCTCAGCTATCAATTCCGGCTGTGTCTCTCGGAGTCACTCAAGGATGAGCTGGCTCACGTCGTGGTCCCGCACACTCTCGACGCCCTGGTCAATCTGGCCATTCAGATTGATCGCCGTTTGTGGGAATGCGCGGCCGAGAGATCCGCCGGACCAGGCCGCCCGACCAGGACACCGCCCGGATTCCCCGGCTATCCGGTCCTAAGCTCAGCTGCCTCCTCTCCGGGCCAACCAGAACCCATGCAAACCAGGCTTCCACGCCAACCTCTTACTCCCGACGAACGCCTGAGACGCATGTCCCTGAACTTGTGCCTCTATTGTGGGGGCCCCGGGCATCTGATAAGGAACTTCCCCACTAAGGCAGATAAAGGCACCACCAACTCCGCAGATGGCCTGATGTACTTGCCTAGCGACAAGACCCACCTGGTGCTTCCAGTCTCCTTCCAGCTCCCCAGTGGGACCATCTCAGTGCTGGCTATCCTCAATTCAGGGGCATGTAGCTGCTTCGTGGATTTTGCCTTTGCAACACATCACCAGATCCCACTCCGAGCCCCATGGTCGTCCGGCTAGCCAATGGGTCGAACATCAAGTCAGGCACGGTCACCCAGGAGACCACCCCTGTACACCACTACAGGAGGGGTACACGCTGAGTTTCTGCTGCTGGAAGCCATTATGTTTCCTCTGTACCCAATTATTCTGGGCCTCCCTTGGCTCCAGACTCACAACCCCCAGATTGACTGGGCAATGAGCAAGGTAGCGTTCTCCTCCTCCTATTGCTCCCAGCATTGCCTGCCTCAGAGGCTGGAGAACCCCTCAGCCGTGCTCAGCCTGGATTTATACATCGATCCAGAATCCCGTGCGGTAGTTCCCACACCCTACCATGAGTACCTGGATGTCTTCAGTCAGAAGGGGGCTGACATCCTCCCTCCACATCGGTCTTCCGACTGTCCGATCGACCTTCTACCGGGAGCAGAGGTGCCGTTCGGTCGGATATTTCCCCTGTCTGAAGTGGAATTAGCCACCCTTAAAACTTACTTGGATGAAAACTTGAAGAAGGGCTTCATCCGGCCATCCACTTCACCAGCGTGGAGAAGAAGGACCATTCCCTCTGGCCCTGTATTGACTATCTTGAGTTCAATCTGGTCACTATCAAAAACCGGTACCCGTTGCCCCTGGTCAGGGAGCTCTTCCAGAGGTTAAGTATTGCAACTGTCTTCACCAAGCTGGACTTACGCGGGGCTTACAACCTCATCCGCATCCGTGAAGGGGATGAGTAGAAGACCGCCTTCCGGACGCGGTTCAGACACTATGAGTACCTGGTCATGCCCTTCGGGTTATGTAACGCCCCAGCGACCTTCCAGCACATAGTGAAGACATCTTCCGGGACTTTCTGGACCAGTTCCTAGTCGTATATCTGGATGATATCTTAATTTTTTCTCTCTCTCTGGAAGAGCATCGGAGGCATGTCTGGAGTGTGCTCGCCTCTCTTCGGCTGCATGGCCTTTATGCCAAGGCAGAAAAATGTGCCTTCAAATGTGCCCGTATCTCCTTTTCATCCATTTCATCTTTCTACGGCTGGAATTACCATGGATCCCCAAAAGGTCTTGGCCATCCTGGAGTGGCCCCTCCCAGTAGATAGGCAGGGAGTCCAATGATCTGTTGGGTTCGTGAACTTTTACCGGAAATGTATTAAGGGGTTTTCTGCAGTCATCGCCCCAATAACCCAACTCACAACGAAAGACTCACGGTTCCGTTGGATTCCTGAGGCTCAAGACGCCTTCTCCCAGCTCAAGGAGCTGTTTACATCTACTCCTATCCTCAAACACCCCGATCCAGCTCTACCATATATCTTGGAGGTAGACGCCTCTGAAACAGCAGTGGGAGCCATTCTCTCACAGAGACGAGGCACCAAGGCCTCACTCCTTCCCATTGCCTTCTTTTCCAGGAAGCTATCTCCGCTGGAAAGAAACTATGATGTCAGTGACAGGGAATTGCTGGCCATCAAGTCGGCTTTGGAGGAATGGCAGTACCTCCTGGAAGGAGCGGCTCACCTGGTGTTGGTTTTTACTGACCATAAAAACCTTGAATACCTGCAGATGGCTAAAAGGTTGAAACCCCGACAGGCAAGGTGGGCACTGTTCTTCAGTCGTTTTCAGCTTCATATCACCTACAGGCCTGGGGCAAAGAATATTAAGCCGGATGCTCTGTCAAGAATGTTCCATGTCCCAGAGGACATTTCCCCGCCAGATACCATCCTTCCTGCTCACAGTTTTCTGCTTACCCAGGAAGACTTTCCCGAGTTACTTTCCCGGTCATTCTGGTGGCCTCGGCTGAAAAGGGATTGCCAGAGTTATATGGCCTCCTGTCCTGTTTGCAATAGGAATAAGACGGAGAAATTTAAGGCCTGGGGACTACTTAACCCGCTAAACATCCCGAACGACCATGGTCCCAGATCGCTATGGATTTTATAGTGGAATTGCCACTATCCTCAGGATGCAATACAATTATGGGGGTTGTGGACCGGCTCACAAAAATGGCCCATTTTGTCCCAATGAAGGGCACCCCTTCAGCTACAGAAACCGCAGAAGCTTTCATAAAGGAGGTGGTCCACTTACATGGAATTCCGACCAACATCGTGTCGGACCGGGGAGTGCAGTTCACTTCCCGCTTCTGGAGGTCTCTGTGCACTAACCTTGGGTATCGAGTTGGCCTTCTCCTCGGCCTACCACCCCCAGTCCAATGGGCAGACGGAGGGGACTAACCAGACCCTGGAACAATATTTGAGGTGCTACTTCTCCTATGCTCAGGATGACTGGGTCTCCCTCCTACCTGTAGCCGAGTTCTCCTACAATAACTCTGTACATTCTGCTACCAAGCAGTCCCCTTTATGGGCGAATCTCGGCTACCTCCCTACCTTTCTGCCCGACTTGGCCTCAGAGAGCCCCATACCTGCTGTGCAGGACATGACTCCTGCAGGAGACCCTCGCCCAAACCCAGGCCACCAGTAAAAGGAACTTTGACAGAGGGAGAAGGGGGGAATTGGAGTTGCAGGTTGGTCAACGGGTCTGGCTGTCCACCAAGAACCTGAGACTCTCCCGTCCCTCTAAAAAGCTGGGCCCCAGATATATAGGACCATTTCCTATCAAAAGGAAAATTACCCGAGTAGCTTACGAGCTAAACCTCCCGGCATCTATGCATATTCACCCAGTCTTCCGCGTTAATCTGCTGAAACCAACAGTTCCGGACACCTTCCCGGGGCGTAGCACAGCGCCCCCAGAGCCGGTCATGGTGGACAGAGAGAAAGAATTTGAGGTGGAGACTATCCTCGATTGTAGGAAAAGAGGAGGCAGCACTCAATTCCTGGTCAAGTGGCAGGGCTACAGACCCGAAGAGAACTCTTGGGAGCCGGAGGAAAACCTTCATGCAAATGAACTGATCAGTGCTTTCTGGAGGAGACACCCGACTAGGAGAACCCATTTGGGAATCAGGAGGCTGCCCTTTGGGGGGCAATGTTAGAACCAGCATCTTCTGGCCGTTTTGGCTGCCCACGTGCTGACAGCAGGTGCTGTCTGTTCTACAGCGTTCCTGTGACCCCGTGCCTTGCTCTGAGAGACTTTTCCTGTACCTGTGACCCCGGCTTTCCTTGGACCTTGCTGATTTCTGCCTGCCCTGACTCCCGGTCTGTCTACGACTATTCTCTTGCCTGATCCACCTGTACCTTGCTGCCCGCACGTTACCGACCCCGCCTGCACCTGACCACCCGCTTGACTGCTCCATTTGCACATCCTAGCCAGCCAGTTGCTGACCTGGACCGCATGACTACTCTTCTGCTCAGCACGAGCTCTAGTGGACCATCACGCACCATCAAGTGATCCAGTCCAGCCCTCGTGCCCCCCTGTGCTCCTGAACTCCCTGTCTACACTATTAGGGATTCTCGAACCAGGGCCACAAGAGAGGTGAACCCCTGCATGAGTCAGACTCGTCTGCCAGGTACGTGACAGAAACACTGCGATTAGACAGAGTTCACAGGGCCTTGCGCCCTCACAACCTTAATACTGACTTGCCTAGGAATGTGATATGCCGCCTTCATTATTATGAAGAGAAAAACGAGATTATGGTCAAACTCCGCGGTTCCTCGGAAATTGACTTTGACGGCGCCAAACTCACCATCTACCCGGATCTCTCCAAGGAAACTTTAGAAAGGTGCCAGGCGCTCAGGCCCCTACTGGAACAGATCCAAACGGATGGTGCGACATATAAATGGGGCTTTCCCGCATGTTTGATAGCCACCAAAAATGGCCGCTCTGCCACATTGCGGTTCCCGGAGGACCTCCCAGCCTTCCTGAAGGACCTTAACCTAGCCCCAGTGGAGCTACCTGGCTGGCAAGATCCTATTCCTATCTTCCAGGCCTTCCCTCAATCCTACTGGCATTGGACCCCGTCCAAGAGAAAGTGCACCGCAACTCCAGGATCATCCTCCAAGCAAAATGGATGAGACCTCCCTGTGTTCTCCACACCTCACTTTATTACCCACTGGCCTGACTGAGGCCTCCTAGCAGTATCAACAACAACAACAACGCCATTGCCACAAAACTGTTTCTGCTTACTCCCTTGACCCTCCCCACCTGGGGAGACTTTGTGTGGTGATACAAATGCCTTTCCAAGTAGGCCCTCAGTCACCCGGGTCAATGGCTCCCCGGTTGTATTTACGCTGAACTCTATATCCCCCTTTTCCTTTTGTTTCCCTTTTTTTATTCCCTCTTTTTTGAAGTAGTATTGTTATCCTCCATCCCTGATTTTTCACCTTATGAACTGTCCCCTATCTGTCAGAGGCACTATGTTACACAGTGACTATAATGTAAACTGATCATGGCCTTGCTGGGACATTTCGTCTCGCTGCCAGAACTACAGGTTCTTGTCTACAATGGAGTCAGCTGGACGGGGAGACCGGGGACCACCGGCGATGACTTTGCCACTGGGAGGTCGCTGGACGGCCTGGTCCTGCTGCCCCCTATGGGATCACCGCAGAAATCTGCATGATTATTCACAAACTCATGCTCTACTGTTGTGTTTTTTGCTGTTTTGTTCTTGACTTCATTTTCTCTTTCTTCCTATTTCTCTTTTGATCTACTCCTATTTTTTTTAATATATCTATCTCCGGCAGGGATGGTTAAGTGACATGAGTGGAGACGCACTGCTGCCCCATGGTCAACCTGAAGATATTCACGTACAACGTGAGGGGGCTCAATGTGGCCGCAAAAAGGCACTAGATTTTACATGAATTGAAGCGAGCCTCCTGCTCTATCGCATTTTTGCAAGAAACTCACCTGACCCACACTGCTAATGTTAAGCTTCCCCCACCTCCCACTTCCCACTTTGGTACTATAGTCGCTCGGATATGAATAAGGCTAAAGGGGTGGCCATTGGGTTCAGCAGAAATGTCTCCTTTCGACTCACAACAATGGAAGAGGATGATCATTGTAGATACCTTTTTTTACAAGGTCTTATAGGTAGAGTTGAGCGAACACCTGGACGTTCGGGTTCGGAGGGTCCGTACGAACTTTGTGAAAAAGTCCGGGTTCGGCACCGAACGTTGCCCGAACGTTATCCCACACACCGAACCCCATTGAAGTCAATGGGGACCCGAACTTTTAGGCACCAAAATGGCTGTAACAATGTCCTGGCAAGTGCTAGAGGGCTGCAAAAGGAAGTAAAATGGGGGTAAGAGTAGGGCAAGTGCCCTACAAAAATGGGGATAGGGAAAATAAATTAAAATCAAATAAAAAAATGGGAAGGGGGTGGATGTGGACTAGGAGCCTAGAGGTTGACTAGGCAGTGACCATGGCAGTGTAGGTGGAAGTGGCGGTGGTCGAAGAGGAGAAGGAGGTAGCCAACATGGTATTTTTTTTGTTTGTTTATAATTGGGGTAGCCCCCAAAATATTGAGGCCTATTCAAAAAAACAAGTATATGAATGGCTGTGTGAGTCCGGTCTAAATGTTTATTCTGCACAAGTTACAGGCAAGTCTTGTGGGATCCATGTCTGATTCATTTTAATAAAGGTTAGCTTGTCCACGTTGGCTGTGGACAAATGGCTGCGCTTGTCTGTGATAATGTCCCCTGCCGTGCTAAACACATGTTCCGACAATACACTGGCTGCAGGGCAGGCCAGCACCTTCAAGGCATAAACGGCAAGCTCAGGCCATGTGGCCAATTTAGAGACCCAAAAGTTGAATGGGGCAGACCCATCAGTCAGTACGTGTAGGTGTGTGCACACATACTCTTGCACCATGTTGCTGAAATGCTGCCTCCTGCTAAGACGGCTGGTGGTGCTGTTTGTTGTGGCGGGCTGCTGACAAAGCTTTGCCACATTTCGGCCATGCTAACCCTGCCTTCTGAGGTTCTGGCGGTGCCACAGCTGCGTTGGTGGCCTCTTCCTCCTCCTCCTCTGCCTTCGCCTTGTGCTTCCGCTGAGCCCCCGGTGTCATTTGGGAATGCCCTCAGCAGTGCCTCTACCAGTGTGCGCTTGTAGTCGTGCATCTTCCTGTCACGCTCCAGTGAGGGAATTAAGATGGCACGTTGTCCTTGTAACGGGGATCCAGCAGTCGACCCAGTAATCAGAAGAAGTTACAATGTGGGCAATTCGGCTGTCATTGCGCAGGCACTGCAGCATGTAGTTGGCCATGTGTGCCAGGCTGCCCACAGGCAAAGACAAGCTGTCCTCTGTGGGAGGTATATCATCTGTGTCCTCTGTCTCCCCCCAGCCACGCTCCAGTGATGCCCACGAGCTGCGTTGGGTGCCATCCTGCTGCGATTCCTACTCCTCCTCCTCCTCCTCATCTTCCTCGTCCTCCTCGTCCTCCAGAACTGTGCCCTGGCTTGAATATTTTGGACCTGGCCTATGCTGGTGCAGGAACCCACCCTCCGAGCCACTTGCGAATGACTGGCCTGATAACCGTGGAAATGACCCCTCTTCCTCCTCCTCCTCCTCATCTTCCTGTGCCACATCCTCTTCCATCATGGCCCGAAGTGTTTTTTCAAGGAGACATAG
>BLSH010438267.1:65653-128319 GCA_018402905.1 Glandirana rugosa
TATTAAACATCGTAAATGATGACGAATTTCAATAAAAAAGGAGGTTTCAAGTCTTTTTTATCCGGTAGTATCACATAATGGTAAAGAGTGGTTATAAATAATTTTATTATCTTATTGTGAGTGTAATTTTACACGTGTAGACCACGTGACGTCATTTTTCCGATTAAAGGGGAATTTCACCTTGAAATGTGTATTGATCTCAACTCGCTTGGACTTGCCATTTCAAGCCCAAGCATGGTTTGAAACGCCACAATCCCTGGGCTTGGGCTTGAAAACTTTTTTTGAAACCCAAGCCCAAGACCCAAGACCATAAAAAAAAGGTTAACAACTTATCGACGTCCCGATGATGAACTGGCCAATCACAGCCATGCCATTAGTAGGCATGGCTGTGATGGCTTCTAAGGGCAAACCAGTGAAACGCTTGTTGATTGGCTGCCCTGCAGCTATTCAACAATTGGAAAAAAAATACCAGAACCCAGAACCCGAACCCAAAGTTTTTTTCAAAAGTTCGGGTTCGGGTCCCTAACACCGCAAAGTTTGGTACGAACCCGAACTTTACCGTTCAGGTTCGCTCAACTCTAGTTATGTGTAAAGTTCCACTTTAAGGGGAAATTAGCCTTTTTACTGCAGTGCACCAGATGTGCACATTTTAATGTGAGTGTTATTCTATTATTTTAATAAATATTGGTGAGAAATGGTAATACACTATGATGGCCTATTTTTTCTGAACTTTGGAGGAAAAAATAACTTTAAGCAGTAGTAAATGCTACAAATTATACATGATTTAAACAATATTCCAATCTAACTATTTATTTAAAATGAACTTGGCACTAAGAGAATGCCCAAAAATCTTTCTTACTGTAATAAGTACTTATATTTCAAACGCTGCTGCTTGCTGCTCGCCGGCGCCACAACAGCTCTGGTATTCCATGTCCCCCTATATGTTCATTCCGCCCACAGTAGCTTTTTGTGTCCATAATCCCACGCATGTGCAGTAAGAGCCGTATCCAAGCCTCTTCTTTGTTTCCGGTTACTACGTAAATGAAGTCTAGCGAATTAAAGACAATCCTCACTAGTGGTCCATGATCCTCTTTTCAATGCGGAAGAAGTGTTACACATTATCGTGGGATGTCAGGGCTGACGTTGACACAAGAAAATGATGGCATTTTTCCGGCAGGGTCTATGCTTGCCCGAAAATTAGGACATACAGCGCATGCACGGGTGACGTTATCACAAAAACAAATACAGATTACACAGAAAGCAAGCAGGTAAGAAGAGAGTCATTTAGCACAATCATTTTGATAACCTGCAATTGTTTATATAAAGAAAAGTAGTCAGAATGGGGATACAACCTATTTAACTCCTTGGCGCCTAGCACATGCAAATATATGGCCTCTTGGCAGCTGGGTCTTGGCGCTGAGTGGCCACATATTTGCATACAATAGAGCCAGTAGAGCTGTGTTGAGAGCGTATGCCCTGCTTGTTCCTGGCACAGTTAGCAACGGCTAACTGAAACAGTCATTCACAGGAGTCACATGATCGTAAGTCCGGCTTCCCGGCTGATTAAACCCCTTAAAGAGATGGTGGCCGCTGGCTCTAATTGGTTAAAGGCTAAGGCCACCTTTTTTTTCTAAAATCCAGCTCCCCTATGTACTAATTGCCACGTCCCTGATCTGAAGCCAAGTGCAGAGAGGGGCTCCTTTTGCAGCTGAAAGTGCTATACCCCTGAGGGTGAGACAGGAACTGGATAGCCAGTCAGGTGCAGGAGGTGATGACTGTGACCAGGAACAGATGTACAGGAACTCCAGAAGCACTGGTGTATGGCAGCAGTAGTAAAGGCCAGGCTAAGGGTCACCTCAGCAGGAAGATGCAGCAGAGTCCGTAGGGTCATCCGAGCAGGTGTTTTAGGATTGACAGGTAGAGACAACAAGTCCTTGGGTATAAGCTGAAGGTCCAATTCCAACACCCAGGCAAGGCAGAGACGGCTGAGCAGGCTGAGGGTGAAACACAGTGGTTCAGGCAGAGACAGAGTCCAAGTGGTCAAACACAGTGGATCAAGTAGGAGCAGAGTCCATAAGGCAAGCTGGGCTCATACACAGGGAAGCAGGTAGAGGCAAAGTCCTTACAGCAAGCCGAGGGTCAAACACAAGAGGATAGGTAGATGGATGGTCAGAGGTACAAGCCAAGGGATAAACCAGGACAGTAGGTAGCAGGTCAGAACAAGCCGGATCGCAACAGAAATCAAGCACGGATACAGGTTCAGGAACTGAGGAGAGCTGAGGATAATCTAGCACTTGAGTCAGGCAGCCATAGTCCTTTTATATCCCAGATGAAGTCCCCTTCTGTCATGTTATGCACAGGCGTGCACGCCGGTGCAAACGCAGATTCGAGCCATTGCGCATGTGTGCGCACCAATTCCCTTCACACGTACGCAGATTCGCGCGATCGCGCCTACACACCAGGATTTGCCCATGGTGTCGATTATGATTGCTGGCAGCATCGCCATCTCTATGGCCATTTCACTGACACCAATATACCATTAATGTACCTCAGTTGCAGAAAAATACAAGCTTTCTTTCATTTTGAAAACAATGCCTTACCTTAGCCATTGCTATATTTCTCAGAACACTTCAGGGACTCTCTGGTGTACAGACACAGACAGACAAAACAGTAAGACACAGGAAGGCATTTACCAGCTAACCTTATTAGCACACCTTAACTCATTAACTAAGTTTTCACAGCACTCCCAGCATTTCTCCACATGTGCATTAGCCTGGATTCCCCAGTGTCCCTGCAGATGGGCTCAGGCTGCATGCTAAACTTCCTGGGGCCACATGCTGCCCATGGGACACCCCTGATGTAGTGCAAGGGTCTGCCTGATTGGATACAGTGTGATTGGATAGATGGTGTGTCCTCCTATTATATAGTTTTGGTAAATCTAAATGAGATTGTACAGAGATTGTACAAACAGATTGTATAGTGTATGGCCACATTTATACACCTAAAATTACCTATTTGCGCTTTCATTGTTTACACAAGAACAATGAGGCCCCATTCACATATGTGTGTTTCCAAGCGCATGGAAAACCACACAGAAAATGTGTATTTTGCCATGCTTTTCAGAAATGCATCATGTGCATCATGTTTGTGTTGTCATTACATGTTAAAGGCACACCAAGTGTGGCACATGCACCAAAAACTGTGGTAATGCACCATGCTCTGCTCCAAAAAAAGTTCTGGAGCTTCTCTGGGGTGATCGTCATGCCTATGTGTGATAAGTGAAAATGCTCCAAAACATCCAAAGCAAATGCATGCTGGAATGTGAGTTTTCACTACGTGGCAATGTGAACGGGGCCTGACAACTGTGTGTCAGTCCACTCCCTCCTATGTACTTGTATAAAGATGGCCATACACTATGCAATCTGATTGTAAATCCCTGTACAATTTCCTAATCCCTGTACAATTTCCTTTAGATTTACTATAACTATGTAGCAGGAGGGCTCACCTTACTAATTCATTCAATTTGTATCAAATCAGACAGGCCCTTGTACTACATAGCTGATGGTGGATCCAAAGGAGATTGTACAATCAGATTGTAAGGGTCTTGTAAATTCCCCCCTTAATTATGTACTTACTTTGTGGTTCACTGTGACTTAACTTAGAGTGAATCTTTAACAATTGATTTTAGCTGGCCAATCTAATGTGTGTAACATGTTATTATAGAAAAGATGATACGAAAATGTGAGAACTAGAAAATACTTGTAGACAGCTTGGCGATACACCCAGACTTTGTTTATAAATATAATCATAAATACTGATAAATATGTCTAGGACATAATCGGAACTAACTCTACGATAGTACTAACTAACTCTAAGATTGTACAATAATACATATATATATATATATATAAAAATGAAAGTCTGGGATTGCTGCACACAATTTCTTTAATATTTTTAAAGTATCAAAATACAAGCATCATTCAAGAATTTTCTTCAAATGGTAACATACTGATCATAAAAAGATCATGTAAGTCAGACAAAGTCCATCTATATATATATATCCATTAAGAATATGCATTAATTAATATTAATATCAATTAATCACTAACAGGTGTTATTAAGGGTTACAAACATATGTATATTAACAATTCTATGAAAGTGGGCTTGTCTTTAACCACTTCAATACCGAGCCTGCTTTTTGGGCTCGGTGCTTACGAGTTAAAAACTGTTTTTTTTTGCTATAAAATTACTTAGAACCCCCAGACATTATATATTTTTTTTTCTAACACCCTAAAATGGTGGTCATTGCAAAACTTTATGTCACACCGTATTTGCGCAACGGTCTTCCAAGCGTGCTTCTTTTTTAATAAATTCAGTTTTTTTAGTTAAAAAATAAGACAGTAAAGTTAGGCAATTTTTTTTCCATATTGTGAAAGATAATGTTACACCGAGTAAAATGACACCCAACATGTCATGCTTCAAAATTGTGTCCGCTCGCGGAATGGCGACAAACTTTACAACTTAAAAATCTCCATTGGCGACGTTTAAAAAATTCTACAGGTTAGCACTTTTGATTTACAGAGGAGGTCTAGTGCTAGAATTGTTGCTCTTGCTCTAACAATCGTGACGATACCTCACATGTGTGGTTTGAACACCGTTTTCATATGTGGGTGGGACTTATGTATGTGTTCGCTTCTGCGTGCGAGCTCGGCGGGACAGAGCACTTTAATTTTTTTTTTTTTAATTATTTATTTTGCTTTTTACTTTTCATTTTTACACTCTTCTTTTTTTTTTTTTTAAAAAATGATCACTTTTATTCCTATTACAAGAAATGTAAACATTCCTTGTAATAGACAAAAAGCATGACAGGACCTCTTAAATATGAGATCTGGAGTCAAAAAGACCTCAGATCTCATATTTACAGTAAAATGCAAAAAAAAAAAAATTTTTTGAAAAAAATGACAGTCCAAAAATGACAGTCCAAAAAAAAAAATGGGCCCTTTAAGACTGTTGGTCGGAAGTGACTTCTGACGTAATTTTCGCCCTGCTGTATTATGGAGCCGAGTGAGCGGCTTCAGCCACTCAGTTGGCTCACGGACACTGGGGGGAGAGGAGTCGGTAAGCGGTGGAGATGATGGGAAAGCGGCGTGAGGGGGGGGCACCTCTCCCACCGCTGATAAAAGTTATCTTACGGTGAATCCACTGCTAAGACCACTTTTGTCAAAAACAGATTTGCCTGCTGAAAAAAAACAATATCTGAATGGTGCCTGTAGCTGTAGATATTGTCAAATATTGACAATATATTGTATTTAAGATACTGAACCAGGAAATAAAAGACGAGTGATGCATTATTCTGTGTCCATGTGTTGACTTCGGTCTACATCGCTCCCCACAGAGCTCTGTGTGTGTGTATCTGGGAGTGAGAAACGGAGAGTGCCGGCACAGGTTAGTATAGAAGTAATATACAGGCAGTCCCCGCGTTATGAACGGGTTAGGGACTGTAGGTCCATTCTTAATTTGTAAGTGTAACTTCAACCTGTGCAGTGATGTGGGATGTTCTGGGCACTGCTATGTGTGCAGGTGTGTTATTTGGGGCTCTTGTGGCTATGCTATACAGCACTGTGGGATGTGTCTGGTGCTGAAAGATGGCGGCTCGGCCGTATCCGGGACAAGTGTGGAGCGCAAACATCTGGCAGTGACATCACACCACCTCCATTCATAGGTAGGAGTCGTTCGTAACTCGGATGTTCATAACTAAGGGACTGTCTGTATAGGGAATACATCCTTAATAATGGAAAGGTACTATTAACTTGCTGTAAGTCAGGTTGGAGTATCCCTTCAGTTTTGGTGTCTGAACAATTTGGGGTAGGTAGAGGCCACCTTTTTTGTTTGCCCTCCTATAATGAACTTAAAGTGGGTTACGAATTAAAAGAGAACCGGATGGCAGCTGCTTCAGTGCATATGTCCTCTACAGAGGCTCAGGAGAACTGCAAGGAAATATGCTTAAAACGCATATTGTCTCTAATTTTAGCAGTGTTTTTAGTATTTTTGTGGGGTTGGACATGGCCATTTGGGGTCAATGCGATAAGCTGTTCTAGTGCATATTGTCACACTCAATTGCCCACCCTTCTTGGACAAGAGCCTCAAGTTCTGTGGTAGCACTGAGAGAAGCACTGGAGCTTGGAGCCCATGCAGGCATTTGAGCTTGGAACTCATGCAGATGTCACAAAGCTTGGAGCTTGTGTGTGACCACTGAAGCTTGGCGTTTGTGGGGATATAAAGAAGCCTAGGCAGATACTTGTAGGGAAAAAGAGACACGAGTAAGATAGGGAACTCCCTTCCACACACCCAGACAATTGAGTGGAAAGTGTTTATATATGTGTGTTTGTGAATAACCTTAAAGGGATAAGGGCTTATTTTATTCACGCAACTATTATGTGTCAAGTATCCTGATTGATAAGGTCCTAGGGACTGTTAAGGTGCACCATGTTCCTCAGCAAATAATTGCCTGCCCAGGGTATTGTGAATGCCAGTAGGCATTCTGTGATGTAACAAGGAAGTGAAGGAAAGATAAGAGACAATCTACAGGAAGTGATGGAATCTGAAAATCCTTTCAAAAATACAAATAAACTGACAAAGATTTTAAACGTCCTGTGGATGAGGAAAGTGAGAGAAAAGCACATTGGGATAGCTGGGCCAGAAATGACATTAGAAAATGCTTGAAAGTGAATCCTGCCCAAAAGGTAAACTTATCCTTTAACTCCATACGGCCATACGCAAATGCAATATCTCACAGAAGTACACCCCTCACATTTTTGTAAATATTTTATTCTATATTTTCATGTGACAACACTGAAGAAATGACACTTTGCTACAATGCAAAGTAGTGAGTATACAGCTTGTATAACAGTGTAAATTTTCTGTCCCCTCAAAATAACTCAACACACAGCCATTAATGTCTAAGCCGCTGGATACAAAAGTGAGTACACCTCTAAGTGAAAATGTCCAAATTGGGCCCAAAGTCTCAATATTTTGTGTGGCCACCATTATTTTCCAGCACTGCCTTAAGCATGGAGTTCACCAGAGCTTCATATGTTGCCACTGGAGTCCTCTTCCACTCCTCCATGACGACATCAAGGAGCTGGTGGATGTTAGAGACCTTGCGCTCCTCCAAACTCCATTTGAGCACAGATGCTCAATAGTGTTTAGGTCTGGAGACATGCTTGGCCAGTCCATCACCTTTACCCTCAGCTTCTTTAGCAAGGCAGTGGTCATCTTGGAGGTGTGTTTGGGGTTGTTAGAATACTGCCCTGCGGCCCAGACTCTGAAGGGAGGGGATCATGCTCTGCTTCAGTATGTCACAGTACATGTTGGCATTCATGGCTCTATCAGTGAACTGTAGCTCCCAGTGCCGGCAGCACACTTGCAGCCCCAGACCATGACAATCCCACCACCATGCTTAATTATATGCAAGACACACTTGTGTTTGTGCTGCTCACCTGGTTGCTACCACACGCGCTCTCATCAGCCCACAGGACATGGTTCCAGTAATCCATGTCCTTAGTCTGCTTGCCTTCAGCAAACTGTTTGCAGGCTTTCTTGTGCATCATCTTTAGAAGAGGCTTCCTTCTGGGATGACAGCCATGCAGGCCAATTTGATGCAGTGTGTAGCGTATGGTCTGAGCACTGACAGGCTGACCCCCCACCCCTTCAACCTCTGCAGCAATGCTGGCTGCACTCATACATCTATTTCCAAAAAACAACATCTGCATATGACGCTGAGCACATGCACTCAACATCTTTGTTTGACCATGGCAAGGCCTGTTCCAAGTGGAATCTGTCCTGTTAAACCGCTGTATGGTCTTGGCCACCATGCTGCAGCTCAGGTTCAGGGTCTTGGCAATCTTCTTATAGCCTAGGCCATCAATGTGAGAGAGTGGGGTGTACTCACTTTTGTGAGATATTGTATGTGGCCTCTCGGTGACTGGTACTTAGCACCGAGGGGCCGTATATTTTCATGAATTGCTGCTAATACACCTGTGTGTTCCATGCACAGTTACTGTCACCTAACCGAATCGCTCCTTGCGATCAGTAGTTTTCAGACCATGTGACAGCTAATCTTAAGCCCCCCGCCTCTCCACGTCATAAACCTCTAAAGGGCAGGGAGGTGCTGGAGCTAAGAGGTTAAGGGTCATGAGGATGGACATCGATTGAGTTCTAGTGGAGATCCTGAGCTGGAGAATAACCGTGGCTATACCAACCTTGGTTAAAGGTGAAAAGTGCATTTCAACCTAAAATACTTATGGATGTAATTCTGGAGGTGAGAGTATATACCTATTTCGTTGAAGGGGATTGCACTGTATTTGGTGGAATATGCACATGGTTGTTTATGAGGATCACACAATAAATCAATCAATTGATTACTGGACAATTGGTCATAAGTAAGGACCTCCCATCTAAGCCAACTGTCCAAATTTCTAAGACCCTTGCAATGCATTACTATTACAATGATTTCTGGTGGGTGAATTGCCGCATTAGTTGATAGGTCTGTGATTCTTGAACAGGGTTGGCCTCAAACCTGAATCTCATCCCTAGTTGTAATACATTATGCAGAACTACAAAAAAAAGGTTTAGCCTTATGGAGGACTTGTGAATCTGGTCAACACACAGAGCAACAACCCTTACCCAATGTTCATAATGTCAAAATGTATTTAGAAAATGTTCCAAAAAATACTTGAATGAGTAATTGAATAAGCTGAAGTTAGAAGCTGATTGGCTACTATGCACAGCTGTACCAGATTTTTAGTAAATCAACCCCACTGCATCTTGATGACCATCTGTCTCTAACTGCATATAACCACTCAATGTGTGGTTGCCTTTCACTTGTACAGGCTTCCCGGCCACAGCTGTCCTCAAACACCTGGCTTCTTAGCCACAGATATCTGCAGTATACTTGCCGCACCATGGCCAATTTGTCATTGTGAATGAGGTCTAAAACATTTTAACAGGAGTGTGAATAAAATGTATAGTCTAGGCAACAAAACCCATACTGACTACCTTATTATCTACAAATAATGATAATAATAACAATAATTATATTTATTTTTACTATTATTAGTACAAATATTATTTATGCATAGCATGATATTAATGTTCACATTTGTGATAGATTTTTAGGAATTAATCTATTAAGTTGGTGATCTATTCTAATCAGAAGACTGTTCATGCCTTGGAGCAATTAGAAAGGCAAGCTCTACAGATCAGCTCAAGTAATAAAAAGTGAATTAAGACATGTACAGTGTACTCTTGTAATATAATTTGGTTATCTTGTTTCTAATATTTAGTGTTCAATCATTGACTTCCTGCAGTCTCAGCTTTGCTTATGTTCTGCTGTGCAAATTGTCCTCTGAAAGTTAGCCTGATGTTGGGGCTGGAAATGAAGTCATGAGTTTGAAGACTCCATCTGCTTGCAATGAATCCCTGAAGATGAATCAAGTCTTATTTACAGCAGCATTGTGATGGACAAAGAACACAAAGCCAGTCTTTTTTATATGAGTGACTTGTATACATCCATGTATTATGGGTTGAAATTATTCAATATAGAGGGAAAAACATATAATGTTGAATACATGTCCATGCTTGATTAACAGTGGTATGTGAAGAGGAAAAGTCACAGTTTGTAAAGGATTGTTTTCTCCAAGGGACAGCTACCAGAGGCAACCTCTCTCTGAGCGTGTCTCTAGTGGGTCCCAGGAATAGACAGAAATAGGCCTATGATTTATATACATTTGAACATCCGGTAGATGGTAATGTCAGGCATGAGGGAGGGTTGCATGAGCAGATGTCATACCTAGATTTAAAAGTGTTGAATTTTAACAGTAGAAAGCCATTAGGAACCACATATGGACACAGGCGTTCATACACACACACACACACGCTTATTATATTTCTATTTGCAAGACAATTATATAAATATATAACATTTATAAATATATCAATATAATATTAAATATATAAGTATGATACTTATATTACTTATTCCGGGGCACTATTTGCGCTGGGTGTGCATGTAATTCTTGTATTACTTCTAATATTGCATAGGTCAATACAGGAGCAAGGAAATAAAGTAAAAGTGTGCACTGAGTTTTGTTCAACCAAATGTTTTATGTCACCAGAAGTGGTGTAAAAGTAGAATAGAGGATGGGAAATCGAATAATAGATAGATAGATAGATAGATAGATAGATAGATAGATAGATAGATAGATAGATAGATAGATAGATAGATCAAAAGACAGATATTAAGAAATATTAATAGATTCTAGATGGATACATAGATAGATAGATAGATAGATAGATAGATAGATAGATAGAGAGATTCATATATTATAGAAAGATAGATAGATAGATAGATAGATAGATAGATAGATAGATAGATAGATAGATAGATCAAAAGATAGATAGATCAAAAGATAGATAGAAAGAGAGATTAATAGATGATAGATCGATAGATCGATAGATAGATAGATAGATAGATAGATAGATAGATAGATTAGATAGATAGATAGATTAGATATAAAAGATAGATAGATAGATAGATAGATAGATAGATAGATAGATAGATTAGATAGATAGATAGATAGATTAGATATAAAAGATAGATAGATAGATAGATAGATAGATAGATCAAAAGATAGATAGATCAAAAGATAGATAGAAAGAGAGATTAATAGATGATAGATCGATAGATCGATAGATAGATAGATAGATAGATAGATAGATAGATAGATAGATAGAGAGATTCATAGATTATAGATAGATAGATAGATAGATTAGATAGATAGATAGATTAGATAGATAGATAGATTAGATATAAAAGATAGATAGATAGATAGATAGATAGATAGATAGATAGATAGATAGATAGATAGATAGATTCATAGATTATAGATAGATAGATAGATTAGATAGATTAAATATAAAAGATAGATAGATAGATAGATAGATAGATAGATAGATAGATAGATAGATAGATAGATAGATAGAGAGATTCATATATTATAGATAGATAGATAGATAGATAGATAGATAGATAGATAATAGGAAGAAAGAAAGAAAGAAAGAAAGAAAGAAAGAAAGAAAGAAAGAAAGATAGAAAGAAAGAAAGAAAGAGAAAGAAAATACAGATATAATATAACTATAATAATAATAATAATAATGATAATAATAATAATCTCTTTTATTAAAAAAAATGCTAGAACAAATAAAAACCCCAATTCACGGATATGCTCCATTCACACCCCTCTAACTGTCCATTCAGGTTCAAAGTCTTGTAGAAAGCCTTTTATTGCAAGAGTAAGATATAGACAAACTTATTTACTAATTCCAGAATAAGCAGCAGATAATGAAGGCTGATGTCTCTCCTGTAAACATCAAGCGCTATAATAGCACTGAAGTATGAATGTGTGTAGAACAGTTTCCTGGCAAGAGAATATCACAACCATGGACAGCTGCCATGCACGCTCCCGTGCTGAGCTGTAACAGATTCTGATGGGAAACCAAATCCGACACAGCAGTGCTGATGAATGTGAAAGATAGGGACGCTTCCTCTCTCGTTGTCCTCTCATACAGCAGGAAGGAGCAGGAGCAGCAGCAGCAGCATGTGTATTTCTCTGTGACAGCAGCCCTGGATCATTCCTCCCATCTCCCTTCACTGTCTCCCTATCTCATCACTGAGGATTCTCTCACTTTTTGTGACTACCCTTCCCAAGTCATCCTCTCCCTCCACCCCCTCCCTCTTGCTCTTCCACTCAGTCTTCATCCCTCCTCCTCCACTCTCTTTCTCTCCCTGGCTACCAGCATCAGCGGGGGAGAGTGCAGGTACTGTACCTAGCTTTGCAAAAAAAAAAAAAGGAAAAAGCACTTTATTTTCTAATGTGGGTCATTTGACATTGATGGGACTAAAAAGGGAATTGAGCAAAGAAAGGCAAACATCTTGCAGCATCCAGAGAACAGTACAGGTGGGAAGAAGCACATAAAGCCAGGAGGAGGCTGATACCCATGTGTTCTCTTCTCTCTCTCTTACAGTTCATACTTTGCCTTTGTGTGGAATAAAAGCCCGTTACTCTGGTCTGGGAGGATACAGACGACAATAAGAGCCCTCTGAGTTTCCCAAGGAAAGCGTTTCCGGCTGCACTAGTAAGTAGCAAAGAGTTTCTTTTTACCTTGCTCTTCTTCTGTGGGATGCACAAGGTGAATGATGATGGGGCTGATGACTGGCTGAGAACTTGGACTTGGAGTTGCTTTGGAGACTGGGCAGCAGAAACTGCTCTCCCTGTTATTTGTTTTTGGTAATGCTGCACCATTGGTTTTCTTTTACAGTATGCACACTAATATTGCTGTGCTCCTAAGCCCTGTCATTCCCTTTGTTTACTGCTTGTGCTAATATACTTTCAGCCGGCTGTTTCTTCAAAGCTGAACAAGTCGTGCAAATTTGGCACCTAACGTACCGCAGAGCCTAACAACAGAAAGAAAGAAGGCTATGTTTAATAAGTAGCTGATGCAGCCCATGGTCAGTCCTTGCCTTTTGCCTGTCAGATGTTATACATGGTGCTTTCTCTCTTCCTATTAAACTTTGCAAAGCCTTTTCCCCTTTGAGAACAGAATCCTGCACATTCAGCAGCGTGCTGGAAAAAAAAAAAAAACATTAAGCCATATCATATTAGACTAGCATTTCCTCTATTTCAGACTTAAATGTGGATATTAAAACATAAGCCTTGTCAGAGTGGATATATCCCCTGGTTATGTAACCATATGGCTCTTACATCTGGGGCTGAGGGGATGCTAATTAAATGTCTAATGTAGTATCGTAACTATTGGATCCAAGCATTACCAGTATGCTCATATTTAATGCACTCATTTACATTTCTGCATTATTGATACACTAACAAGGGCTGTGACTTATTGTCTGTATAGACTTATACAAACCACTTTAAAGGAATACACAGCGATTATGATACAAGCGTTTGTGACTTATATGTGCTGAAACGTGTGAATGCCAGGTTTGCCTTTATTTTAGTAACTGAAAAGTAGATTGAAAAAAACCCCCCAAAAATAGGCTTGTTCAACTGCCATTAACATGAATTGGTTGCTGCTTTAATTCAACAGCCCAATCCATTACATCCAATAAAGTTTTGTTCTCAAAGTTAATAAACCCTATTAACTTTAATCACGTATTTTAATATTGTATGCCCTAATCAAAGCAAAGTTAATGAGTAGACAGAATAATAGCACCGTTGATGGCATTTAAGTGTTGTTATCTTTCTTTTACCTCCTTTTATTTACTTTTTTTAAGATTAACTTGTTATTTACAATGGAAAAGGCTAATTTGCTAGCTCAAAGTAAAAAGTGGAGCACATTCTTAAGAAAACTGACATGACCGGAGGCAGTGGTAATAGGCAGGTTGTTTAAGGGCATTAACACACACACATGCACATATGTGTGTGCGTATATATATATATATATATATATATATATATATATATATATATATATTTGCATGTCAAATCTTTAGGTAATATGCTAAATTTAAGAATTAGGCAAAATATTACCATCAAAATAGGATAAACTCTGCCCATCTGGGAATATATTGACAAATGAGTCAGTATAGTATAAACTTGCAGTTTATAAAATGGTGTCTTTTAAAGTACTTTGAACTTTTTGGACCATGGATATCATCTCTTTATGCTATATGTACAATGTGCTTGTATTGTTGTTTTTTACAGTAGGGAATCATGATTCCGGCATCTTTACTATCACTGTTTGATCGTTATTATATAGGTTTCCACCTAGTTGTATAATCCCTTTAATATAAAATAATGTACCCATTGTAATACTGCACATGTTTATTATTGTGCATGATTTCATGGTGTGAAGTGATTAAGATTTTGCATTTGTATATTTCAGACCCTAATATTGTTTGACTATGACCTAGATTGCTGCCCCCTGCAGTGTTAGCCAATGTGAAACCGCTCTGCATGTAGAAGAATGCAAAACTGGAATGCTGCCACTTTTTAGGAAATATCTTAAAATTACATTTGTCTTTAATAATCAAGGGAAGTTGCTTTGTAAACTAGAGACTCAGAAGTTGCTTGTATCAGCAGTTATGTGCTTTATTATGCAATTGTTCTTGTTATTCAGATCAGATAATGGCCCGATGAAATACATAAGCAGTCTTCAGGGAATGAATGATTAATTCCTCTAACGTGTGCTTACTATAGGAGTTCTTACTAATAAGGTATACCTGTATTTGCTTACAGTTGCAGTTGAGGGAAAGGCAAAATATGCTGTTCTATTCTTTTATTAGTATCATACACAAATCTGCTATAAACACAACATATGCTGTTGACAGAGGTATAAAAACTCGACTATTTTCACTTCTTTTGATTGCTGTCATATTGCTAATAAATACTGTGCTGATATCACCATTGACAAACTGTATTAATGGATCTCTTTCAGATTGCACTGTTGAAAATGTCATTTTATGCAAAACACTTGTATCAGTATTGTATAGGGTAAAACTTGTTGTTATGTTTATTTTAGCAGCGAAATAGGAGATCGGGAAAACATATATCTTCAACTCCCACAGAACGTATCCCCACCCTTTACTCTTGCAATAATTCTGTCGCTTTGCCCAAAATAACACTTTGTAAACAATTTTGTCCGACAGTGTTTTGTATAGTGAGGCAGTACAGCACATATACCTTTTTATTACCATTTTTGCTTTGTTTTGGGGTGTGTTTGCAATAATTTAAAAATGAACTACCATTTTCCGCCCCTTGCGTGACTGCAGTAGTATCTATTGTCCATGTATAGTCTATATGCATTGTGAAATTGCTCTCTTGTTTCTTTGTTGCAACTTAATTTCATTACAATTGTAACATCAAAGTTTTGGCCTGTACTCTGAGTGGTATAGAGTGAGTGCTGCATTGATCATGCTGTTCCATATTTATTGTGGGGCATTGTTGTATGCCCAAATATTTTTAAAAAAGCTCACATAATCATTACACAAAATGGTGTATGTTTTACCATTGTTGACTGATATACTAACGACAAGCAAGTATTAACAAAGACAAAGTATTAACAGAAAAAGACAAAGTTTTCAAAAATTCTCACTATTGATTGGAAAGGAGTCATTGGTAATCCTAGAAATGTTGCTTCAGAATGGCTATTACTGAATTGTAGTTTAGGTGCATTTGCAGATGCTATAACTTTAACAATCATTTATAGGGAAAAAGAGGAATCCATTGTAATGTATCCAAGTAAACTTGGGTCTTTTCTTTTCTGTAATAAACATCTTCCGCTTTTGAAAACGGGAACACTAGGCTAAAAGAACTGTTCCTCATATGGCAGAATAATACATTTCAATGGGTTTATGCTTTAATATACTCTTCCTCTCAGTAAATAGCCTATTGCTCAGTGTGATTGTCAGTGTGTGGACATTGTCATTGAATAATAAACAAAGGTGAATGGTATTAGATAAATTGAAACATTATTGTATATACAGGGAATATGTGTCTAGTTGCTTGCAATATATAGCATGAAAAAAGCAGGTCAGGCAAGAATTTAAGCCGTAAAATAAATAAATGAGAAAATAGAACTTGGATGGAATTATCTATTGGGACTTTTTCCAACTCCATTCCACCAGGTAGTGCATATATCTATTTTGAATAGTGGATCATGCCAATGACTTGTTTTTTTATCCGCCTATTATTTCAATATATATATTTTAGACAATGGATCATCTCAATGACCCTTGTCTTTTATCCACCTATCATTTAAAATTATATTTTAAACAGTGGATTATTTATGTACAAACAGTGTGCATGGTATCTCTGAGAGTATATGCAAGCACATGATCTAGCCTTTATAGTCTACATAAAACAATGTACTGCATGTATAAATATCACAGGGGATGTCTTTTATATTCATAATTAGTCCTGTAGTTAATATTTTTTTAATAAATCTATGGTATAAATAATAATCATGTGAAAATAAGTATATATTGTGTACTTTTAAAAAGGTGAAAATACCTATAGAAATAAACTGTATTTAGAAATCCAACATCACCATACTAGATGTAAGGGACTTGTTCTTTGCAACATGTTTAGTAGTCACTAAATTACATGTTTCTCATCACATTATATGGGGCATAGGATAGTCCTTTACATTACCATGCATAATCAGAATTAGAAAGTATAAATGCCCAGTGCTGCTACCCAATTAGTCCAGCATCAATAGAGCCCACGGGTGCCCAATCTGCAGTCTCACAGCTGTAGTATATATCCATAAAAGTGATCTGCACCACTGCTACTGTTCTTAAAATCTTGCTTATTGTAGAAACGACAATGTACAGGTCAGAAATAAAGAGGGTTGACGCGTTTCAGCCTACCATGTAGGTTGAAACGCATTAACCCACTTTATTTCTGTCCTCTACACTGTGGTTTCTACAATAGAAAAGGTTTTAAGAGCAGCAGTGGTGGCATGGATCACTTTTATGGATATATAATCAGAAATTGGACCTGCAGCTGAAAATTTTTTGTCGGTCTCACCGTCTTATATTATATTTTCTTTCTGTGGACAGTTTGAAAATGTTTAGTTGCGTCATAAAAAAGTTAATTGAGTAGGCCTGTTTAAATGGCCCTAACTGATACCATAAGTTACTGCAATGAGCATGTATATGACCAAGTGACTAAGATAAACACTAGGTATGGGACATCAGCCTTTAACTACTATGGTACTGTGGTTAGCACACTGGAAGAAGACATTTAAATTGAACGGTCCTTCCAAAGGCTTTGAAACATTGCAATTACATGTGGACCAGTATCAGGGAGTGAGTTAAGCCCCTGCATTATGTTAGGTATATCTTGTCAGGGACATTTCTAGGTCAGGTGCCACTAAAGTCATGCTGGCTATGGTTAGATTTTAAAGGTTACTTACATGGGTTCTTCTGACATGTGCACCCTCCTGCTTAGAAAATGCATGGTGAAAAGATTGTTCATGTAAAAGGGAAAGATTTAAGATTAGTACTACTGGAGATGATATGCTGTAAAATCACTTTTTGTAGCATGTTTCACGTTAGGTCTTTTTGTATACATGAATGAAAACTGTTTTTTACCCAATAAAGGAGTTGCAATTCTGTCTATTCATGTCTAATATTTAGGTAGGCCATAAACGGTTTAAATCTCGGCCGGTTCAGCAGGAACCGACCGAGATTCGAACCGTGTATAGGCAAGTTGATGGATTGATCAACTTGGGTAGAACTGGCATTCCAATTTTTACCTGCGATTATCGTTAGCAGCTGCTATAGCTGCTAACAATAATCACAGTCTTCTCCCAGCAGGGATGGCTTCCCCTGCCCGCCTTCATTGAATAGACAATGACCGGCAGGAGGGATTTCCACATCAACACTGTCTGTGTTTATGGGGGAATCAAGCTAATTTCTTTCCTGCTACCCATGTTTGCAGGAAAGAAATGTGCTCCATGTATGGCCGTTGTAGAGTCCTTTATTGAAACTCCATAGAAATGGAAACCGGAAGTGATGTTTCGTCGCCGCCATGTTGCTACACCCACACTCGTCCGCAGTAAGGGTACAGACAGAGTGGACATCTTTGTACACCCACCGGAGTTTTTAATTTCACACTCATTTTAACAGTAAATGGAGCTTACATACTGAAATACAGCATATAGAAATATGTGACACTGTTTTGATGTTAAATTTTAAAAGCAGCGGCAAGCCTGCCGATCTCACAGCTTAGCAAATGTCACAGAACACTGCGTGTAAAAAGTTGTCCACTTGCCGCCTTCTCCCTGTATCCTTAGTGCGGACGAGTGTGGGTGTAGCAACATGGTGGCGACGGAACGTCGCTTCCTGTTTCCATTTCTGTGAAGTTTCAATAAGTGACGCTACACTGGCCTTACATAACGCTGCTAGGAGGATAGCCAGCCTGGAAAAAGTTTTCTTTTTATAATTAACTGATATTGTCTGTAACTGGAAAGTAAAGAAGAACTGATTGGGTCATCTCTCTCTTCCCTCTGTCCCTCTCCTCTTGTCAGCTTGTTAATTGTTAGCACATGAACACAACAGTACAACTGATTGACTCTGTTCTCCCTCACCCAGCCTGTGCTCTGTTGTACATGGGATTGTGATAGGCTGAGTACCAAATCAAATTAAGGTGCTTACACTAGTTTTATTTATATGATCACATACTTGCATGAATTGGTGCATGATGTGTGCTCCACTGGTAAATAAAACGGTATTAGATAAAAATTCAAATTTACATTCATTTTGACACCATTGTAAACGTCAAACTTCTGGCTCTGAAAATTACACTCCAGGCCCTATTATGAATGAGCTACCCTTAATGATGTGTGTCCTGTTGGTGAATGCTGCTGTGTTAGGTTAGGCTGAACGCCAAGCTCTGAAATTTGCATTCCAATCAGTAGTACATTGAAGGCTGTGTTGATCACTCTCATTTCCCCTCCTCTATTGATCACTTTCACTTCCCCTCCTCTATTCATAAAATGTCTTTACTTATTACATTTTGCACAAAAAACAGGGTGTTCTTTGATTGGACAAGAGAAGTTTATGATGTTAACCCATCCCTCATCTAATAACAGAACACCTTGTCTTCTGTTAAAATAATACGCAAATATGTTTTATAAATGCAAGAGATTGAGTGCAACCAATATAGCCTTCACTGTAAACACTGTACAAGAGATGGGAGTTTTTCAAAGTCAGAAGTTCAGTACAGTTTTTGCCCAATTAGACACACATCATTAGGGGTAATTCATTTTTACATAGCTGATATGTAAATATAATTTTTTTTCACTAAGTTCAGCTTTACTATTCAGAAAAAAAGAAAATACACAGACAATGTTTAGGGAATAACTGGTCACCGTGTTATACTTCTTGCAGCATATGTGATAAATGCACTGCATATGGAAAATACTGGCACACAGTTACCAAAAGGTAATGTGAGATGCAGCACCAACCCATAAAATTTGCAAACTGTATTTATGTGTCTTTATTTCTCCCATGTTCGACCACTGCTGCACATTACTGGGTAAATAAAAAAAAGACTGTGGAGTTGATGGGCTTTAATGTTTGCTTAGAGATACACATTTCAAGCTTTACCACAACTCAGAAAAAATCCTCTTAATTTGTAGTATAATATGCAGTATAATAATAACACTTTAAGTATAGTATAGTGCAAGAAACAACAAGGCCTTATGCACACTGGGTGTCTATAACACCACATTTAAGGGTTTTTGATTTTTTTTTTCTTCCTCTTAATGTCCCTCCATGTTAGCATATGTGTCCTTGCACACACAGGTGGTTACAGGCATTTAGAGGAGGAGCAGTTAGAGGCAGAAAAAAATACTTGCGCATTTTGGAGAGGAGCGTTCCAGTAAGAAAAAATGCTGAACGTGCATAAACACATGTAAACTCCCTAAGCGTTAAGCACATTTAGTGCTTGAGTGTTCATTCATTTCAATGGCCAGAATAAATTCATATTTTGACCAATGAAATTAATGAATGTCCAAACGCCTCATGTACCTAAACATGCCTAAACCCGCTCTTTATCAAAAGATGTTATCATTCACATGTAACTAAGGTATTATGGTACTGTGCTTCTATGCTATTCAGTCTTGAATATGACCACATAGGCTAATTCTCAAGCCACCAAGAAGCACTAGTAATCAAACCATATAAATAGGTCAACCCCTGTTCATCTATTGCCCACTATACAGTCTCCTTAATAATGATCTCACAAATGCCTTGCCAAATTTTTAAACCACTGATTTGGCAATGAAACATGCAGAAATAAACAGCGGTTCTAGCCTTACCCAGCATTTTTTGTCCACCTTGCTGTTGGAGAATCCCCCTCTCTTCCTGTCTGTTTTTTCCAGGGGAAAAAAATATATATCCTGTACCCTTCCTCACTGCAAGGCAAGAGGTCAATTACTTGTTTTGCCTAGAGGATGATGAATATGGTGATATACCTACCTTATTATTGCCTAAACACATCCTTCTTCTTCTATAAAAAATAGCAGTTAACCTTTACAGTTTGGATTAGAAGTAATGTTTCACAGAGATCTGTTAAAGGCACTCCCAAGGTGCGCTATGCAGCAAGATTGGAAGCCCAAGAGCTGAATGTTTCAGCTCCTGGGATTAGCACTGGACCCCAGACTGCCAGTTCCATCGTTAGGCCTTATTTACATGGGGCATACTAAAGCATATGCTTGTGGAGGCCGTGCTTACCCCCACTCACACATATGTCAAATTTGGAGCAGCAGCTGTGTCCATGTAGCTGATGTGCCCCAATTGACATCAATGGGACTGCCTGTATGCAGATGCCCAAAACTCCTGTGCATTCCTATACAGGTAAACACAGCCCTCTATGAGTGTATGCTTTAGTAAGCTCGTTGTAAAGGAGGCCTTAGTGTTGAAAGGATCAGGTGCCATATTAAAATGCTGCTAGGATAAACAGCCAATGTCTCTGCACTGTTTAAAATTGTCAGGGACTCAAGTGGCCCTTTTAGATAAAACTAAGTAATCATTATAAATACTGTAACATAGCTTGCTCCCTTTCCCCCTGCTGCCAAACTGCAAAGGAGAAACAAACAAAAAAATGTAGAAAAATGGTTAGATATATAAAGTGGAACTTCAGGAAAATCTTTATGGATAGACCAAGCAAAATAAGTTAGTAGGTAAAGTGTATGATAGGACCGTAGCACTGCTGATTATTGTATAAATTATAGTTTTATACATGTTGAATATTAAAGAAGAAGTACAACCAAAGCTCTTTTGGCTGTACTACTCGTGTGGATCACAAGAGTGCAGTCTGTTCAGCAGACAGCTTATGACGGATGTCGCATAGCTGGTCCAGGCTCAGAAAGGATCACCAACATATGGTTGGGATCCACCCACATGCCTGGACCAGAATCAGGCTCCACCTCTCAGTGAGCCTCTGAGAGCCTGAGCCAGCTACTCCTGCCCCCTCCACACCCCAGCACTCCAGTGAGCACTGGAGGAGCAGAGCAGAAAGCTGACAGTCACCAGCTCTCTTCTCAGGGAGCTCTGAGAACCAATAAATTGGTGGTGTTTGATTTCTTGGTTCTCAGTCTAAGGGCTGACGGGGGACAGATGCTGCATCCACCAAAGTAAGCATGATTAAAAAAAAACTACTCTTTCTTTCTCCTTGTCCATTCACAAAAAGCCATGTATTCTTTTCACAGAATGGAAGGTGTTCCCAAGAGATCCCATCATTAGCTTTACACTTCTCTCTCCTCTTCTCCCCTTGTCCATTCATAGAATGCTTTTTTATTCTGTGAAAAGAATGCAGGGGTTTTTGTGAATGGACAAGCTTAGAGAAAAGGGAAGTGAACAACAACATCTCGTTACTGTATTATAGCTGGAATGCACATTTTCAATGCTGGAAGAAGGATGTTGTGGGTAACATCCAGCCTGAATTAAACTATTTTTAAACATTTCTACAGTAGCAAGCAACCTTGCTGCCCTAGCACAGCTATTTACTTATTTCTCAGTGTGCTTTCCAAAAGGAATTATTTTCCCGGAGTTCCACTTTAACTTAGACATTCTATTTGATTGACATCAGTGAATTGGACAGTAGGGGACCACCTGGGAGCATTTGCATTGATGCATTAGTGGTCCCCCCACTCCTGGAAATGGACATATGACCATATTTGCGCAATTACATGGGCTTGTGTTTTTAAATATGGGCACCAACAACACCAGCATTCTGTTCTTTAATTTAGGTATACTGTGGGCTGTTGAATGGCCAGGCCTGCAGCTGATTAGACTGAAAATTAGCACAACTTTCATGTTTGGATAGAGATGAGTCTGGAGGACACCTGAGCTCCTCTCCACTTATAAATGTTATAATGAGGCTTATTTGTCAGGCTGAGATATTTGAGAACTGTCTACCTTCCATCTCAGTTTCAAACCTTTGCAGGAATAATGGCATTTAAATATAGGGCATGGGTGGACAAACTGCATTTCTCCATCTATTGTGGAACTACATGTCTCATGAGGCGTTGCAAGACGGACAGTTATAAGCATGACATGACTGAGTCGTGATGGGACTTAGTTCGACAACAGCTAGATAACTGCAATTTGCCCACCTTTACTATAGAGCAACACAATTCCTGTTTATAACATGTTAATAAATGATCCTCAGTATGTAGTGGTCCCTTGGAAGTATTTAACCCCCTTTATCAAAGAGAGACGTTCCTTTCATTTTCAACTTTCATTTAAAACACAGGTTTGAAACTGGCTGGTTACTATGGGGAAATGGTTCTTATTTCAGGCACTTGGACAAAAGAGGCCCAGTATGACTGTCTATAGATTGTATCCACAGTATAAGCCTGTAACAGTTCAGAAATGTTGTTATGTACAGTATAGAATATATTTTTAGTGCACATTCACATTACCCTCAGAGAAAAACAAAACACTTTCTTTGTGGGTAATGATTGCAGCTGCTGGCAGAGGGGGGACAACTTTAAAGTGGTTGTAAAGTCTAAACTTTTTTACATTAATACATTCCTTGCAAGTTAAAAAATGTTTGGGTGCCAGCCCCCCCTCCTTTGATGTACCTGAGCCCTCATTCGATCTAGCACCATGCACGTCTGCAGCTCTTCTCTCACCTCACTTCCGGGTCTCGCTGTTTTGGCTTCAGTGCTGGTAATCAGAGCCAGTGATGAGGGAGCGGGGCTGAATCCTGCTGTCCATATCAATTGAAGCAGAGCAGAGAAGCAGAGGGGAGAGGGCAGGAGCACCGGCAGTGGACCCAAAAAGAGGAGGTTTACGGCCGATCTGTGCAATTCCATTGCACAGAGCAGGTAAGTATAGACGTGTTTTTACTTTTTTTTAATTTTACCTTTACAATCACTTTAACCAGTTGCCGACCGACATCAACTGACAACGGGCACAGGAGCGAGTATTGTGGGCGCGCGCGTGCCGTCGGATGCACACTCACACGCTAGCGGGGGAGCCAATCAGCGGGTGGGATGGACTCAATGTCCACCGGCCACCTGCGATCTCTCCCTGCAGTGACAGAACGGGGATCCGTGAATGTAAACAAACGGATCCCCGTTCTGACAGGGGAGAGAAGAGTGATCATATGTTCCCAGTATATGAGAGCAGCGATCACTCTCCTCCCCCAGTCATCCCAGCCCCCACACAGTTAGAACACACTGACAGGGAACACATTTAACTCTTTGAGTGCCCCCTAGTAGTAACCCCTTCCCTGACAGTGACATTTATACAGTAATCAGTGTCTATTTATAGCACTGATCGCTGGATAAATATCAGTGGTCCCAAAAAGTGTCAAAAGTGTCCGATATGTCCACCGCAATATCGTGGTCAAACTAAAGATCACAGATCACCACCATTACTTGTAAAAAAAATCAAAACACCATAAATCAATTCTCATAGTTTGTAGACGCTATAACTTTTGCATAAACCAATCAATATATGCTTATTGTGATTTTTTTTTTTTTTTTACCAAAATATGAGAAAGAATACATATCAGCCTAAACTGATGAATACATTTGTTTTTTTTTTTTTTATATATAAAAGCTGGGCTCTGGGGGGCTGCTACACTAAAGGAGGTTTTTTACCTTAATGCATAGAGTGCATTAAGTTCTTAAAGTTAAAGAGGTTGTAAAAGAAAAAAAAAAACGTTCCTTTCTTTTGGAGGTATTTGATCCCCTCTGCGGTTTTTATTTTTTGTGCTATAAACAAAAGAAGGCCAACAATTTTGAAAAAAAACCAAAATGTTTTACTTTCTGCTATAAAACGTTAAAGCGTCTACAAAATAGGGGATATATTTATGGCATTATAATGCTATTCATTTTCTTTTACTAGTAACAGTGGTGATCAGTGATTTTTAGTGGGACTGTGACATTGCAGTGAACAGAATGGACACGTAACTGACATTTTTGACACTTTTTGGGAACCAGTGACATTATTACAGTAATCAGTACTAATAATATGCACTGTTATTTTACTAATGGCACTGGCAAGGAAGGGGTTAACATTAGGGGCGATCAAGGGGTTAAATGTGTTCCCTGGGAGGTGTTTCTAACTGTATGGGGCACTGTGTGAGTGGGGAAACACACAGATCCGTCTTCCTGCATAGCAGAAAGACAGGATCTGTGGTGTGATCTTCCCTGTCAGAATGGAGATCTGCCTTGTTTACACAGGCAGATCCCCATTCTGTCTCTGCGGGTAATGATCACAGGTGGCCGGCGGACATGGAGTCCGCCCCACCAGCTGATTGGCAACCCCACTGGTCAGTGGGAGCATGCTCCCACAATGGCTCATTCCGCGCTGAAATACAATGACGGCGATTCGCAGGAATGAGCCACATTGCCACAGTAAATAGATGGCGGGAGGTTATTAAGAGGTTAAAGCATGTTAAACTGTGTTGTGCTTATGCAATGTTATTTGTCTATATGCTGTAAAATACCTGGTTGATCCTGCCTGTTCCTTTGTCCCCCTAGGTGTGCTGACCACAGTAATCATGGCTGCTGATCCATGATGCCGTGGTCAGCTTACATGCCTCCATCGTCAAGCTGTGTTTAGATTCTCTCCCTCTTCCCCTCCCTCTCTCCCTGCCACTTCCAAGTGTATGAGCCAATCTCCAAACCCACCCCTCCCCTGCTGCCGCTATTCTGTGTGATAGTAAAGGTAATGATCACAATTACTGCTAGCCCCTCTGTTATAACAAGATAAACTACACAGTGTATGTGATTTTTTTTACATTCTGCAGCTAAATGCCTTATTTCACATCGCCAATGTGTGGTCAAGTGACTGCCCAGCTGACGCCAGAGGGGAATGGGAATCTCAGCCCCTCCCACTGTAGTGTTTAGATTGGGGAAGGAGAGCAGCGGATGGTCATGTGATTGCATATCAGAAATGTGAAAAAAGATATTTAGCTGCAGAATGAAAATAAAAACACAGGCACTGTGTAGTATAGCTTGTTATGGTAGAGGGGCTGGCAGTAATTGTGAGCACTGACTTTACAACCACTTTAAGTAGAAAAGTGCTAGAACCTCTGGGACTTTTTTATTGTTGTCTTTCCTGTTGCAGATTTTCTTTCACTTCATGTCTGGTAAACTGTCCCCAGAAAGGTGAGGAGAAATCTTTTTAAGGGATCCCTTGACAGCAGTAAAACCAAACAGGGGATCTAACCTTCCCCAATCTATCCAAAATAAAAAAAAATCGCTATAGCTACACTTATATAGTGGCATAAATGGCTATAGAGTTAATTGATGTAATACTGAGAAGAACAATGTACATAGTGATATATAAAAAAAAATCAAATTGAACCTTTTGAAAGCACTGAATAAGCAAACAAATCAAAGGCTGGTTTTGGACTGATACAAGCTGATGCACAATTGTGTTTTGAACAATGCATCAATAATTCACTTTCGCTATCAGAATGTCCCTTTTAACTATATCAAGTTTGTATTTTTATTTTTAAACTCTGATTAAAGTAATAGCAAGTCCTTTTCTGGGTAACACAATTCACTGATCAAATGTACACCTTCTGTGGTTCAGCACAGCTCATGGATTTTAATCATCTGATACCGATGCTCCAGCTAAACAGCTAAATTTGCAGCTGACATACATATATTGGGACTATTTTACCTGCCAATGAATTGTAATTCTATTCATTCAGTCTAGTCATCCGCACACCCCTGCCAGACTGAACAGCTGGGTCCAGGACACACACCAGATTGCGAGTGGACAGTGAAGGAACACCGGCTTATTGTTGATGTCATCCATGTATTTCCATTCTCTAACTGTATTTTCAGCATTATTCTGACAGAACTGGGAAGTGTCACACTGACAGGATTTCTCCCTCTCCCAGTGGGAATACTGGTATGCAGGGGATTATAGCAAGTCAATATCAAGACAGATTAAAGTACCTCTGCTAATTGTAATATTATAATTAAAGTGGTGTCTAAAGGCTTACTGTTTTTTTTTTGTTTTTTTTTATATCTTTAAACTCCAAAGATGACCTTTGAAATAAAAAAATACAGCATCTGCTATAGAATGAATGGGATTGTAAGAAACACTTGTTAGAGACAGTCCTGCATACAGTGGATGTCAGGTCCTTTTGGAATCATGTGAAAAAAATAATGGAAGACACAAAGTGTGAACTTTCCCTTATTGTGGTCATTTTTTTTTTAGGTTTGGCAAGTATTCAAAGTTAGGGATACACACCATCATCAGCATTTAACATGATTGATTATTTGTGGGATTTTATAAAATACAGAGAAAGGACTCGAGACTGCCAAGTTTTCTTTGGTCTCTGTGACCCTGACAGGAATCTGTTGCTTGCTTCCTGTGTGGCCACTTGTACAGGAAGTGAAACTCTCCTACAGGGACACATGCAGCAATTAAAGCTATTTGTTATAATTGAGTGGGAGAGATGTTTATATCCTGGTCATTACGCTCTGTCTTTGAATTGGCAAGAAACTTACACTTCCTGTCACAGGAACACCTCAAGATGAGATGACAAACTCTTCAGAAGGTGTACAATCAGCAAAGAAAAAAAAAACCCTTCTGACCCTTCTCCATTCTATGTCAAAATAAAGTATTTTGCTTCAGTTTCACTTGACCCTTTCATCAGACCATTCATTTCCATAGTTCCAATTGGTCCTGCCCCTTGCCACCTTTTTCCTGGCTGGCACTGTATAAATGCCAATTGTTTCCCTATGAACAGGTTGCTTGGAAAATGAGGTGGAGTCCCTGAAACGTATATTGGCCCCACTTATCTCCGAAATCGCAGTTTGGATTTGACAGCTGCACTCTATCTCATGGTGGTCTCTCTGAAAGAGAAAGAAAAATACCTGTAAGTTCCACACACACTTAGCATGCATGCATTTATTATCTCTAAAGCTTAGTACACATGGGCCGAATGTCAGGTGGCATCAGCCGGTTTAATAGAAACTAGCCGGCATTCGGCCCATGTGTACTAGAGTCGGTCCCTGCCACCTTGCCTGCCAATTCCTGGCTGTGCTAGATGTTCACACTGCATGTCCAGCTCGGCTGCACTCATTTGTTATCCATCTGATGCCTGCATTCTTTCCTTGGCTCTGAGTCCTGTATGCTGTTAATCAAGATTTTAGAAAGTAAGCGTGCTATGTTTAATTAGTTGGTGTCTTTACAGTTTAAATAACTCCTGAACCTTGCACTCTGTATGAAACGTACTCCTGAATCCTGCAATCTGTATGAAACACACTTCTGAATCCTGCAATCTATATGAAATGCACTTCTGAATCCTGCACTTTGTACATAGCACATTCCTGAACCTTACACCCTGTCAGTAGTGCACTCCTAAACCTTACATTCTGCAAATAATGCACTCCTGAATCCTGCACTCTGTACATAACACATTCCTGAACTTTGCACTCTGTCAGTAGTGCACTCCTGGACATTGCACCCTGTAC
The DNA here is from genome assembly GCA_018402905.1 of Glandirana rugosa. Taxonomy (NCBI): domain Eukaryota; kingdom Metazoa; phylum Chordata; class Amphibia; order Anura; family Ranidae; genus Glandirana; species Glandirana rugosa. The sequence continues at coordinate 93,197 of BLSH010438267.1, forward strand.
GAATCACACTCCTGAATACTGCACTCTGTATGAAACACACTCCTGAATCCTGCACTCTATACATAGCACATTCCTGAACCCTGCACTCTGTGTGTGATACACTCCTGAATCATTCCATACTTTGGGTAATCCACAGTTTGTGCAAAACCATTTGTAATGGAAGCTTTTTATTCTTTTTTTTTAAATGATTGTGCTGGAATTTGTGTCTGTGAGACTCTTGCTTGTGACACTGCAGTCAATGCATATTTTATAGGTACAGGTTTTGTTTAACCATGCCCATTAAGCCCCTCACACTGTTAAGCATTAGGTCACACCCATTCTCCTTTAAGTGTCCCTCATTCAGAAGTTCAAAAGTTGGGAGGTATGACACTAAGAGTTACAGGTTTGCTAATGCAGTGTTTAAAATCAGGAAATATTATACTCATTAACTGATGAATATTTTAAAATACTGCTAATATTCAGAGAAAAGCATATTCACAGAGTTCAGAAAGCCCTATCCCATCCTCATTAACTGTATTTGGCAGCTTAAATCAAAACGTATCTCTATCAATCAACATTAACTATTTTTAATACTTATGCTGCTAGCATTAGTAAATAGATAAAAAAATATATTATAACTACTTGTTTTAAACATTTTTTTTTACATTTCTTTAATTACTTCTTGGGGTGGATCACCTTTCAAAGGGTGTGTGACAAGCAGTGAGGAGGCATTATGGCACTCTCAAAACCCTCTACCTACATGCTGCAACTGTGTGCTTTGCATGCAGTTCTGGCACCTCCCATTCAGTTAAATGGAGGGTTCATTTGTGGCACGCTGAATTTGAGCTATGGCATGTGTACACCCTGTACACAGGAGGAACACATGGGGGTCAGTTAAAATGCGGATTAACCATGGGTTGTAGTGCCCCCCCCCAACCGCAAGTGTAAACATAGCCTAAGAGGCATCATCAGGGGCTAAGCTATGTGAAACAACTTGCACATCATCAAGAACATAAAGGCTTCTGCCTAGCTTCTGGATATGTATGTTTGTCTCACATCTTTGTCCAGGATGTAGACACTAATTGCTGAATAATACTTGAACAAAGATTCCACTGGCCTTCAAGAAAGTATTGTCAAAGGTATTATCGTGGTCTCTCTGAAAGAGAAAGAAAAATACCTGTAAGTTCCACACACACTTAGCATGCATGCATTTATTATCTCTAAAGCTTAGTACACATGGGCCGAATGTCAGGTGGCATCAGCCGGTTTAATAGAAACTAGCCGGCATTCGGCCCATGTGTACTAGAGTCGGTCCGACAGAGGCCAAAGGGGCATAACAAAAAAAAGGTCTGCCGACCAGGTTCCATTCAGCACTCTCAGTCAATGGCTGAGAGCGTTGACTGGAGTGTTGTGGCGGAGAAGCCGCCCCCCTGTCAGAACACAATAGCACAGCAGGAAAGATCACTGTACTATTGCTGGATAGTTAGTGCAGTGGCTCCTCCTGAGCTGCCAGTTTTTTCGTTCAGCCCGGCTGGGTTGAACGAAAGAACAACTACTAGTGTGTATGGGGCTTAAGGCTAGCAGCACATTATTAGTTATTTACTGTGGCCATTTTACTTAATGAGTACATTTTTAATTTATTAAGTGAACCTGTGTTGTTAAATTTGAACATCCAGCCAAATACTGATGATTTGAAAAAAACAGGAATTTAATTTGTACATAATTGGCAAAATACATTTTTAATTTTCTAAGTGTCTTCTACATATCTACTTGCCTCTAAGGAAGGCCCATACCATGATATTTCTGCATTGCGTCCAGGTACCAATAATGTCACTAGAAAGTCACTATGTCATGAAAAGAATAGAGGGTCAAATTAATTAATTATGGTTTTTATCACCTAAATATTGCTTGCTGAGGTATTATATGTACATTTTATTGTTGTTTGGGTTGTTATTGAAGAGTATTTTATTACACTGATTATTATATTGACACAGCATTTCTTTTAGGCTTCATGCACACAGGACATTAAAAAAATGTCCTAAAACCATCAGTAGCTTATCAGTGATTTTTTTTCTGCTTTTTTGAACATTTTTGCAGCAGCGTTATTGAGTGTTAATGAGCGTTAGTGAGCATTTTTTAGCACTGGCATTTTTGGGCATTTTTTTTTTTCAATGGATACAAAACATCCGAAAACATTGGTGAATGGTGTTATTGAGCGTTAGTGAGCATTAGTGAGTGTTTTTGGGCATCAGAGCATTTTTACAGCTGAAAAACATCTCTCAGAACCCTCTGGTCTTGGGTTTTTTTTACAGCTCAAAAACGTCACTGCTCAAAACAATTGATAACAACCTATGTGTTCATGAACACATAGGATAACATGATGGAAAGTTTAATGACTGTAGAAAAAAAACATCTGCAGCTGAAAACAGCAGCTGTAAAAACGTCAAAAAATGTCTTGTGTGCATGAGGCCTAAAGCTAAAGTCCAACCTTATCTTCAGTTTTTTTACAGTTGTACAAGCTCTTCTGTTGTACTGAGATTGCTTACTTTGATTTCACTGCACATTGTGAGCATCAATGTGCATTAGAAGCTGCAGCAAATCAGAATCTGTCCGCTTCATTTCCTTGTTGGAGGACATCCAGAATCAGCCAGCCCTTTCTTCCCTAGACTGACTGTCCCCAACCTGTCCCATGGATATCAGTTCTTTCAATCATGGAGGTTCAGCGTCATTTGCGGCCACTCCTCAGGGCAGTCTGCATGCAAATGCAGCCTGCCTAGTTACAGTATGTCCACTCCTCCAGACTGACTCTCACCTATCAAGACATTTTAGTTTTTACATAACTCCTCCTAAGAGCCAGCCAACTGCTTTCTTCAGGCCTGGAGGCTCTTGAGAGGAGTCCTGAGGCAGGGTGCTGTGATGTTTTACAAAGTTATGTATAGCAGCCAGCTGAGCCCCTCTTATAACAGTTGATATTTGCTGCATTGCATAAAAAAGCACAGAGACCCAGCAATGGCATCACTGGATCTAAAATAAGGTATGTAATGAATAATAAAAAGATTTGTTTAAAAATGTAAATAGCATTTTGATGGGGTTGGGTGGGGGGATAAGGCAAAAGATAGACATAATTAACTTCAGCGTTAAGAGGTCCCCTGCAGCAAACTACAATTCACCAAAACATAAATTATAAACCCATTGGCAATATATTAGCACAGCATCACTCCACAGCATATAGTCTTCAATAATTGTTTTTTTTTTAATCCATGCCATTGTGACAATATTGAAACTACTGTCAATATATTCTTAGCAATGCCTAGATAGTTAGTCCTTATCACATTATGACAGCTCCCATGGAACACATATAAATATGTAAAAGCATAAATACATATGGAAAGGCTTTCCTCTGCAAGAAGTAAACTACGTCCTTACCTTATAGCGAAGGCAAGGAAAATATTAGTTACTTTGTTCATAATTTTGTATAACCTTCTCCAATATATGAGTACCTTTTAATTTTATTTGATTGCAATATGACATATTAGTTGACTGTTATATTTTATGCTCCACAGTCATTTAATTCTAAAATGAGTAATATCATTAGCTCATACAGTAAAGCTGCTGGGTCAGTCTTACCAAAAAGAAATAAATCTTTGGTAGATGTCAACTCAGTATTCACTTTGCTGTGAAGTCATTCACACAATAGCTGACAGATTTTGACAAGTGTGGGATCTATTAGTTAAGCAAGCTTTCAAGGGGAAATAACTCTAAAGATTTTTATTTTTTTCTACAAAGTTCAGATATTTGGTATATGACACAAACGCTTCTGATTATCTCCCCTGTCAAACTATTGTATATACATGATAAAATGCATATGTACATATTTTAATACATCCATTTATTTTGCCAGAACAATTGTCAACTTTTTATATATTTATAATATCCATGTCATTGTTTAATCAGTAACAAAGAAAAATATATTCAAACTACATTATATAGTGGCACAAAATGGAGACTTTGCCACAATCCACATTACTAACAGGGTCAGAAATACTTCTTCCTAATAATGTCAATTTTATGGAATTCTTTTCTTGATATTTCTTGCCATTACCATAACTTACCGCCAAACAACAACCGATTTGGCTACACGTGGTCTGCCGGTTGGATGTACTACCAAATTCTCTGAAACGCCTTATGGAAGAGAAATGAACATTCAATTCAAGGGCAACAGCTCTGGTGGACATTCCTGCAGTCAGCATGCCAATTGCACGCTTCCTCCAAACTTGCGACATCTGTGGAATTTTGCTGTGTGATAAAACTGCACATTTTAGAGTGGCCTTTTATTGTGGCCAGCCTAAGGCACACCTATGCATTAACCGGTTCCCGACCGGCTTGCATACATTTACTGTTGCAGAGTGCCAGCGTCCCGCGAATCGTCATTTATAAACGGCGACTCATGAGTGCACTGTAGTGGGCAGGAACGCGCCGCCAGTGGCGCACTCTTGTGCCGCATTCTGCAGAAGTGTGGCCATAGCTCGGGCGGACTCGATCTCCGCTGGCGAGCCACAATTGCCTGGCAGAGAAGAAAACCGCTGTGTTTACATTGGCGGTTCCCCACTCTGTCAGGCAGCATGTAAGAGATCTACTGATCCCTGTCACTCATAGTTAGAACACACCTAGGGAACACAGTTAACCCCTAGATCGCCCCCTGCAGGTTAACCCTTTCAATGCCAGTGACATTTATATGGTAATTAGTGGATATTTAAATTTCTGATCACTGTATAACTGTCATTGGTCCCAAAAGAATGTAAAAAATGTCTGACAGGTCCACTGCAATATCACAGTCCCGATAAAAATTGCAGATCTCCGCCATTACTGGTAAAAAAAAATTATAAAAATGCCAGAAATGGTTTCTCATGGTTTGTAAACATGGCAACTTTTGCATATACCAGTCAATAAACGCTGATTGCGATTTTTTTACCAAAAATATGAGGAAGAATATAAATCGGCCAAAGCCTGTAAATACATTTGTTTTTTTATAATTTTTTTTGGATATGTATTTTAGCAAAAATTTACAAATATTGTTCTAAGCTCTATTTGTGGAAAGAAAAGGACGCAAATTTTGTTTGGGTACAACGTCGCACGACCGCACAAATGTCAGTTAAATTGACGCAGTGCCGAATCGCAAAAAGTGCTCTGGTCCTAATGTGGGAAATCCTTCTAGTCTTTAAGTGTATAATCATGCTGTCTAATCAGCATCTTGATATGCCACACCTGTGAGGTGGATGGATTATCTCGGCAAAGGAGAAGTGCTCACTAACACAGATTTAGACAGATTTGTGAACAGTATTTGAGAGAAATAGGCCTTTTGTGTACATAGAAAAAGTCGTAGATCTTTGAGTTCAGCTCATGATAAATAGGGGCAAACACAAAAGTGTTGCGTTTATAATTTTGCTCAGTGTAGTTCAAGCAAAGCATTTTGATTACTCATATCGCTGTTACCAATAGACTTTGGGGTAAGACCTACAGCCACACCACCCTGAATGCGCCCAACCTTGTCTAATCTAGGAAGCCGAGCAAGGTTGGGCCTGGTTAGTACTTGGAGTGGAGACATTCGGGGTAAGATACTGGGTCCATGATCGTTGGCCATATTAGCACGTTCAGTAGCATTTGATTGTACATTTCACATGGATTTTATGTTGGTTTTTATAGCTGATCCTATTGGAAAATAAGACTACACTATATATCATACTTTGGGCTCGGTGGAGTATCTTTCATACAGGCCGCCTTCCTGGCCGCATGTTACCCATACTAAAGAGGATACTCTGGAGACTCTATGAGACTGGAAGGTTTCAATAGGCTAATATTTGTCAGCTTTATGGTGAGTGCATTGTGGTGGAGGATTTACAGTAGTGGATGCGTTGTGTACTTTTTTACTGCACTAGGAAGCATCGTTATTGGAAAGCTTTAGTGGTTGTCATTCTGGATTCATTGGACTGATGATATATTTAATAGCATAAGGCACTTTTTGGGTACTTAAAAGAGAAGTAAAATATTTTTTTTTCAGATTAATACTTACCTAGGTGGATGCAGCATGGGTCCAATACTGCATCTGTCCCCTGGCACCCTTGCACTGAGAACCAAGTGATCCAACACTGCCAATCACTCGTTTTTCAGAGCTCCATGAGCAGAGAGCTGTAGAATGCCAGTCACAGCTCTCTGCTCTGTTCCCTCCTCACTCATTGGAGTGCTGCACTGTGGAGGGGGCAGGGGCGGCCATCATAGGCTCTCAGTGGCTCGCTGAGAGGCTGAGACGAGTGTCAGTCCAGGCACCTGATTGATCCAGACTTTATTGTTGCAATGATGCAGTGCCTGGACAGACATCCGTGATGTGAGCAGAGAGCGGACTTCAGCCTGCTCTCTACTGAAAATGGGTCACAGCAGTGCAAAAGAAGCTGCACTCCTGTGATCCATAGGAGAAGTACGCTTTGGCTATATTTCTCATTTAAACAGTACTTTTATAAGTTTATGCATCTTTGCATGCATAATATCCAGATGCACTTTGCGCATATAGTTTTGTGTATTTTTTTTATGTCCTTCATATAAATGTTTTTCTCATGCATTTTGTGTATATATTTGTATGATGTTTCTTTATGCACTTCATTTATTTATTTCTATGGGTTCATTTTTTATGCACTTTATTATACGTGCTGCACTGTTTTTGATTTTATTATTATTAGGCTTGTCACCTTTTTTGTGCTAGCTGCTCTAATCTCTGAGCGCTCACTGTTCACCCCCTTTTTACAAGTATTTATTTTTATCATTTCAGTTTTGGGTTTGTGAGCAGAGCATGTGTTATATATTCATAATAGATGTTATTATGGGGTTATCACAATTTTCACAGACAAAGTTTTATATAGGGAAAAATTTTAGTGCATTTGATTTTGATTTGCTGTACAATAAGCTATTCGCCTCCAGGAGCTGCACCAGCCGTACTGCTCAGCACATTCATTATCTACTATTTTTATAACAATCAAATATTTAGAATAGTCGAATAGGCTCATCTTTTGACTTCAGTATTATGCTTCTTTGTTAAATTATGTTGTGCTGTTTGCATTTATATGTAGCATGTAAATAATTGTGCATACAATGGGTGTGTTCACAAATATATATACAGAAAACCTTTTATATTTGAGGCTGTCAAAAAAAAAAAAACACCACATCTTGCACACACAGGCACAGTAACTTGTTTAAGTCTAGATAATAATTCTAGCAGCTTCACAGAGCATTTGATCTGTCTCATACTTCAGACGGTTTGGGCAGAAATAAGTTCTGTTCTGAGACTTAATCCTGAGGCTGTCAGTGGTAAACTGCCAACTAATTGACACATCACAGAGAGTATGAATCTTGTCAAAGCAAGGATCTCTCAAAAGATGCTGGAGGTGGGGGACGTTTTTGCAATGCTGTTGTATTACATTTAAATTAGTGTCAAAGAGATACTCCCCATTTTCAGCACAGTCAGCTGTCTTGTATCAGATCAACACAGCATGCCTATAGAGTAACCCTACAATTAGGGTGAAACAGCAGATATTTTCAAGCAGATTTAATAAAAGGCATTTGTGATATTTTTCAGATTGTATCCATGACTTAGTACTTAGCCTGGGTAGAATACTGTAAAAGTAAAAATTATCCTCTAAGAGTGGTCAGTTCCTGTTGTGACTATTTAGGCTTTCGGCTTGCATTTTGCTCTAGTGTTTTACTATATCAGAAATCATTACCCAAATATAGTAAAGTTGCAATTGCTGTTCCTAGAATACTATTTTAATGCCCCTTTTTTATTAAATAGAACCTATTCACACAGATTTTAAAATGCATTTAGCAGACATTACCCAAATGTATCCTCTTCTTCAGCATGTCTGACCAATATAACCTTTCTGAGATGTCATCAGCAAGCTTGTAAAATCTTTGCATGGACATTTGCGGACAGTTCATTCCCTATTGACATAGGCATGCATCTCAGAACTCCATCTCCTAAAATCCTGAGTGTTAATATATGCAAGTGAAGAGGGACAGTGATCGGACAACTATAGGCAGATTTCTGTAGTCAGCAGCTGGTTGGAATTTCAGTACAGAAAAATCACTGTGTTATCCACCTGAACAATAATATAGGAGTACACTGGATTTTTGGCAGATCAACCGGATTTTTTCTGCACTTATTAAAGCGGATAAAAAATGGTTGAATGTGCATGTATTGGACAGATATATTAAATGTTTTTTATAGTTTTCATTCATTTTACTCTGGCATACACTTTAATAGTAGACATTTGTTAAGCATTTGGCAAGCAATCTTGAAATGTAAGGGCTCATTTATACTTGCAGTGGCCTCTGAAGAGCAGTCCATGATGGAACGATCTTTAGAGGGTGTTTCACAAGCAGTAAGGGCAGTACAGGAGAGATAATTTAGCATCACAGACACCCCATGTGCGCACCACCATCCTGTGCCATTTAGGCCTCATGCACACTGGATATTATAAAAACGCCAGTGGCTTTAGCTGGAGAATGCTGCATTAAAAACATACGTTTTTCCGCACTTTGCAGCGTTTCTGCATTAGCATTTTTAGTTTAGTTTTTATACCCCCACAAAAGTCTATGGCTGGAAAATCTCATAAGTGCAGAATAGTCATGTTTTTCAGCGTTATTTAGTGTTTTTCAGAGTTACAGCATCTTTACAGCTGAAAAACTCCTCTTCAAACCCACTAGTTCTGGGTTTTTTTTTTTTCAGTCAGAACATGCCCTTACACTGATAAAACCTATGTGTGCAAGTACACATAGGATAACATGCTGGGGAGTTTATTGGCTGCAGAAGAAAAATACCTGAAGCCAAAAACAGCAGCTGTAAAAACTAATGTGCATGAGGCCAAAAGCTTAAGAAGGAGCAAGTGTAGGGTGGATAAAACACAGCTCATCCATCTGTTTTTACTGCCCTTCTGTGTAAACGAGGCCTAAGTGCATTTGTTAGTACACTTTCCACAAGTTTTGAAGCTTTTGGACACATCTTGACATCTGTAATTAAAAAGAAAGTACTTCTTTATAAATGCTTTCCAGCATGGGTGAAGCTTTAAAGAAGAGTTTTGGAAACATTTTCAAAGAATCTGATGTTGAATTTCTATGATTCTGGGGTAAGATTTATTCAGCTAGCTGCTGGCAGGTGTTAAGGCCCATCAACTGCTTGCAGAATATGCCACGATTTCATTTTAGTGCTAGACAGTGGCTGCTGGTGCTAAATATTTTGGGGGCAAAACTAACAAACTAACACCATCCAACCCCCCTGGGAGACAGATGGGACGGCGGTGATCGACGCAAGCACCCATCTGAGGGAGAGGGGAAGGTGGACAGGAAGGCGGTGATCACCGCAAGCACACCTATAACCCACCTGGGCATTATATGGATCTGACGCCAGCCCCTGCGGGAGACTAACATTAACATAGGAGGCAGAGGGAATGAAAAGCCGGGTCATTGCTTCTCCTCCGAGCTGAACAGGAAGTGTGTCCTGAGACACGATTGGCCAGTGTGTCCTTGGGAGTCCTAAGACTCCCTGGCCAATTGGGGCTCAGGACCTGCTTCCTGATTGGCAGGGAGGAGAATCAGGAAGACAATAGTGAATATTAATTCACTATTGTTACACAACTGGGTGGGCACAGGGCACAGTACTCTGTGCCCCAAGCCCACCCTTTTTTGAAGCCAATTAGAGCCTCAGGCTCTAATCACATGCTTCAAAAAAAAACCCCATTGGAATCCATGCGTCCAGTGCCCTGCATGTAGATTAGGGGCTGGGCGCACAGCGGTGCCCCTGCACCCTGTATGGACAGACCACCACTGGTGCTAGATAAGCTCTGATAACAGCACTGACACCATAAACCCCACATGAATTAGCCTCTTAAATTCTTAATTTCTTTAAATTTTCACTCAAGTTATCACTCTTTATTATTAAGATACATGTTTACTATCGTCAGTCCTCAAAAACCCATCATCAAAAAAAAAACGGTGGTTTCCATAGTCCACCTCTATATTGGTGATCAGTGATTAAGTGCCATCTCTTCCACTCAGTTGAAAGGTGACTCCCTACACTGGTGGTTAGTGGGAGCTCAGCTAAACAGATCAGTAATATCAGTGTTTACTTACCTAGGAAAGGAAAGGTTCTGCTGCGTCCAGGCTTCTGATTCTGACTTTGTAGAGAGACATCTGCACAAGAACTATGCAAGGAAAGGACTGTTAGGTTGAATATCAGTCCACCAAAGGTTGCCTGCAAACTAGTTGGGTGTTGCCAAACCCGTTGGCACCAAGTAGGAGACCTAAAGTGTGCCCCAGGTGTTGTAGTCTAAGGAACTACAATGCCTGGAACATGGTGATAAGTAAGTGATAAAATGCAGAACCATCCTTTATATCTTGCATACTAGACGCTATTTTGATATTGTATAGCCAGGTATATTAACTAATGGTGTCATTAAAAATAACAAATTTTAACATTTATTGAAACTCTTGCTATAAACATGAACAAGTTTTAACTTGTATTTCCCAGTCATTTGTAGAAGGGCATATCTCCTATTTCACATTAGGTGCCTGTAAGTATTGTTAATAATTCATTTATTATTCAAGAGAGGAGCCATGTGACATGAAATTCCAGTTATTTTAGCGCATAACAACTGAGTTTACAAGTGAGTTTATGCAGTGAGGAAACAATGAAGAACCAAGGTAAAAACATGCCATTCCTGTCACAAGAGCGATTCAGTTCTAATGATGCTATAGGCAGCTTTTTCTTTGGCAGATCGCTTTGATGAGATGGAAGGAAAATTCTCTTTCACTCTGAAGTGTCACTGTCACAGCATTCGCCTGTTACAAACTACTCTATATATTCTGATAAATATAATGACAATATTTTACACCAGTGGTGCTTAAGTATTTTGAAGCTGAGGCATAATGTGGTGGGATAATTGGTACCCCATATTATATGGTTCCAATAGAGTGTATTACAAATGTGAAAATTGAAAGCTAAAATATACATTTGGGATCCAACATGGAGTACCTGATTGGTACACCCCTGCTTTACGCTGTGACTGACTGTATACACAAAATTAATCAATAATTCTATAAAAACATACATGTGGTAGAAAGTACACTGGATGCCTAATAGGCATCATAAAATTCCTACCTGATATCCTTAGTTGTAATTACCTAAAGTCTGGTACACACAGGGCGAACATCGGCCACTATTGACATTCTGGTATTGGGTCAGTAGTCGACATTCGGCCTGTGTGTTCACCAGCCTGTCCAGCAGTCAAACAGGCATGCTGAAAAACAGATAAAAACAAAGACTAGAGGTAAATCTCAGAAAGGAGATTTCCTTACATCCAAAACAATATGGAGAGGGAACCTGCTGCAGTTAACTCTGATAAAATGTTATTACATAAATTATTGTTAAGGGTAATACACGGTCAAAAAATGGAGGGAGGATAGAACAATAAGGGTATATACAAACAATTACATAAAATTAAGAACGTTGTCAGTGAAAAGTGGACCACTCATGAGCACAGCCAGACACCCACATACAGACGTGCCAATGGCTCATCAAATAATGACTTCACATAGCCAACTTCCTGAATGCATGTGAATAGTGTGGACTAAGGGAGTAATATGGAACCACCTGGCAAATTGAACATGTGTCAGGGGACTTCCAAGCTCTCTATAGTGTCCTACTGATAAAGGTAACAGCATCAATAGTATAACAGTTATGTGTTAAGTGGGGGCCAAGGAAGACCTGGGAAATCCAAGTGACAGTCTGTTTGGTTGGTGACCAATGCCTCAGCACCTCCAGGCTCCCTATGTGTCCTCTCAATGGGTCACAGTGATTACAGGCTATGATAGCACCATCAATAGTATAGCAGCAGTGTGTCAATAGGACTGAGGGAGGCCTGGGAAATCCAAGTATCAGATATAATCTGTTTTGGTTAGTTACCAAGAGCTCAGAACCTCCAGGCTCCCTATATGTCCTCTAAATAGGTCAGTGTCACCACAGGGGATGACAGTTCTGCTGGATGGAGTCACCAGGGATGCTGAATGGAGCAGTGCTGCAATGGACAGAGTGTGTGTGATGTGAGTGGGTATAGTCCTCTTCAAGTATGGCACGGGGAAGTCTTCAAGGGCCGATATCTCCACATAGTCTCAGATAGGGACATGCTGATCATCAACTTCCCATTTACGCCATCCATTTCTGGTTCACGGCTGATGTGTGGGGGCTACTGATGAAAGCAAAGCCGCTGCTGGCATGAGTGATTGAAGGTCCACAGGCATGTACACGGACGCGTTTTACCTACTTAGCTGTAGGTTTCTTCAGGGTGAAGTCCTCTCCGGCGTTTAGTCTTTTTTAAAGGCTTTACAGGGCAATCAATTGCAGTATATTTCCAGTGAGGTCATTTCCGGGCCATGATGTCATCATTTTAACCCCTATGAGTAGTCAAGGTAACAGTACTACATGGGGAAGAATCATATACTGCCATCTTGTGGTCGGTAAGGTACTGCATTTATCTGACACAATGCTATATATTGAATAATATATCTAGTGACTTAGTCATGTGATGCAGACACCTTATACTGCATCTGAATGGCATTCAGAGCTGGCAGCCAATGGCTGTGAGTGCTGACCGGTGTGTTGTGGTGGGGGGGTGGTCCCCCTGTCAGAATACAATAGCTCAATGGGGAGATCGCTGCATTAACATTGGATAGTTAGCACAGCAAACTCCTCCCGAGCTCCTCAGGTTTTTTATTTATCCAGTTTGCCGGGTTGAAAAAAAAACTGATAGTGTGTACCAAGCTTTAGGAATATGTACCCCTTCCCGTCCACCTTGGGGTTCCATTAAACAGTTTGTAATGCTCATTGGTGGGAAGATCGGAAATCATGTGACCATTGTCACAGCGATTACATGATTGGAGCTGGTCCTGCCAGCTACTGATCTTTAGCCTGGACCAAGAGCTATCTTTCACAGCTTGGTCTTTCTGCTGCAAAATGTGACGCATATGTGCAGCAGTGTTAAAGTGATACTAAACATACAATGTTTAATTGCCATTAACCATTCTATTTATGTATAAGGATAATGCAACTGTATTTAACCACTTACGGACCGCCCACTGTTGTTATACATCAGCTGTTTGATGTTGAATACCGGGTTGTGGTAGCAGATAGCTGCCATAACCCCTCTATTTTTTTAAACAGCAGGCGGTCCGCTTTCAGATAAAAGTGGTCTCTGCGGCAGATTTATCAGCGGCAGGAGAGGTGCCCCCCCACCACTCCCTGGTGGTCTCCATCGCTTACCGGAGCTTTTGGTAGTGGCAGAGACGATCTGGTCCTTTCCCCTCAGGCTGCACAGTAGTGTAGTGGATAGCACTTTTGCCTGGCAGCAAATGGGTTTTGGGTTCGAATCCCGACCACGACACTACCTGTCTAGAGTTTGCAAGTTCTCCCTGTGCCTACGTGGGTTTCCTTCGGGTGCTCTGGTTTCCTCCCGCACTCCAAAGACATGCTGGTAGGTAAAATTAGATCCTGTCTAAATTGGCCCTAGTATATGTATGAATGTGAGTTAGGGACCTTAGATTACAAGCTCCTTGAGGGTAGGGACTGATGTGAATATACAATATATATATATGTAAAGCGCTTCGTAAATTGATAGCGCTATATAAGTATCTGAAATAAATAAAAACAAAATAGCATGGACCAAAGCGAGGCAAAGATGGCCCCCACTTGGCTTCATACCATTGGCTGACAGAAGCAACGTCAAACATCAATGGTCCGCCCAATGGGTGGCAGACAAAAAAATTTAAAGTGCCCCGTCCCGCTGAGCTCGTGCACAAAAGCGGACGCATACGTAAGTCGCACCCACATATGAAAATGGTGTTCAAACCACACATGTGAGGTATCACTGCGATCGTTAGAGCAAGAGCAATAATTATAGCACTATACCTCCTCGGTAACTCAAAACTGGTAACTTGTATACTTTTTTAAACATCGCTGATGGAGATTTCTAAGTGCCAAAGTTTGTCACCATTCCACGAGCGGGAGCAATTTTGAAGCATGACATGTTGGGTATCAATTTACTCAGCGTAGCATTATCTTTCACAATAAAAAAAAAAATTGGGCTAACTTTACTGTTGTCTTATTTTTTAATTCAAAATAGTGTATTTTTCCAAAAAAATTGCGCTTGTAAGAATGTTGCGCAAATATGGTGTGACATAAAGTATTGCTACAACCGCCATTTTATTCTTTAGGGTGTCTGAAAAAATATATATTTGGGGTTCTAAGTAATTTTCTAGTAAAAAAAGGATTTTAATTTGTAAACAACAGATCTCAAAAGGAGGCCTTAAGTGGTTAAAGGCTGAGTTCACCTTTTGAAAAAATAAATAAATGCACGTTTTTTTTTTTTGCAGGTAAAGAAATATGTGTTTATTATTTTTTCTAAGGGCCCTGCAGAGTATTGCACCCACTATCAGAATATCGCAGGTGCAATATTCGGCTCCTGCAGACTCTCAGGATAGCTTGGTCTGCCTGTACCTATGATACGGGAAGGCAGTTAAATGAAAGCAGGAAAATCAATAAACTACAAGTATATTCACCAGCCTCCTTGTAATCATTGAGAACTACAAACTGTCAGCTGCAATGGTTGACTGTACTTGTAGTCTTGTCATTCACAATTAATTGTGAACAAATGATGCAGCTGTGTGGATGGAGACCCGCACAGCTGCACTGTTTTCAAATTGTGACACAGGTGCAGGGAGAAGATCCCCTGCCCACTGTCACAGGGTGGGGATCAGGGGGAGAAGGAGCAGATGCTGGAACATTTTATATGTTCCACCCTAAAAATAGGGTGGAACATATAACATGATACAAAAGTGAATTTATCCTTTAATTGAATATAAAAAAAAATAAGTATTTTATTTAATCATTGCTGTTCAGAGGTCACATGATGTTTCCCAGGTCTTTCCTGTATTCAAGGAAAGTTCAGAGGGAAGGGTTTCTAGTACTCTACTGATGTATGAATCTGTGTCTGCACAGTGTTGATTGGTGCTGTGCCAGTCACATGGCATAAAAAAGGATTTTTAGAATAGAGAATTAAAAAAAAATGAATTGCAACAAAGTGTTTTAAAGCTCCATACATATCTATATTTTAAAGAAAATGTTTATTAATTATATGCAATACCATTGTGTAGGTGGAGTTCCAGTTGACCGACAATAGCTTTCACTTTGTTCACAATGTATAGATATCTGGGGGAGGATCTACCAACCACAGGCAGTATCACATCCCTCCAGCCTGTGTCTATGGTGTGTATGTGATGGGACTAACAGGGAGGTGAATCCTCCATCAATCACCATCTTATATCCTGCCCCCATAGTCTTTAGCAATATGAGGAAATGGAGGAGGAGGGAGGAAGGGGGAGTGTCATTTACCACTGTGTATACACCCACAGGTGTTACTCTATAGTCACATACGCTGCACAGATAAGAAAATGGGGAAATAAAAAGCTTAGAAGGGAATTGAAACTGGAGCATACTCAATAGATTTTTTATAATATGTGTAAACAGCGCTTGCCTTTCTACCCTTCAGGTTGAACTCTTATAATAAGCTATGGGTGTATTCTCAAAGTGTTATCTCCTTGTTATTGTGCAACAAAATCCATTCACAATAAATTATAAATACATTATTACATCATATTGAGTGAGAAATGAATCCAAACATAAAGTGCCTTATGCTCATTCTGCTCTCTATCCTATGAGAATGATATTTTCAGGTTTACTCCTTGTATAATTTCCTTAATGTGCAAATTCTTATACAGTTATAAAGTGCAATGGTGCAAACAATGAAATGGTGCAGCAACTCTTTCAGTAAGGTCTTATAAGGTGCTATGGTGCAAACTATTAGTGCAAAAAGATTTTTTTGTTGTTTTTTTCTTTTCTTCTGTGGTTAATTTTCTGTGGTTAATTTTCTTGCTCCGTGCTCATAATTGTTCAACACATATCAAAGTCCATACAGTGTTACAATCTCCTTAAGTGCTCGTGCTTTTTGTGCCGTAAAAAAATATCTTTGGGGTATGTACCCTGCTTACCAGATGTAGTTGACTCTCCAGCCTTACAGCGTGGAGGAGTCAGTAAACGCTTATGGTCTACAATCCGACCCAGGATATGCAGCTGTTTCTCCTTTCCTTGCCTTTACTTTCTCCATATATATTTATGGTAGAAAAAAAGAACTCCTCATCGTATACCTCTTTAATCACCAAGCTTTTATTAGGTCCGTCAGTTTAAACATCACAACGATTGTACAGTGGAACTTTCCTGCAGCGATGCTGTAATAGTTCCGTGACCGCCTCATGTCTGCCTCAATCGTTTGCGTGTCACCGGACTCTACGTTTACGTGCCTTGCGTTCCATCTTACGCGTTTCGTCATAACATGCCTCCACTGGAGGTTGAAGCCACCGCTGTCCTTTTGAGCTTTTATCAGTCTGCTATCTGTACTCGCACCAGTGGAGGTGCTGAACCATGTGAGTTATTTTCTTTTTAATAAATGAATGTTTTTTTAAACAAACGGAGAGCACTAGATTTTCTTCCATTTGTTTTATATGAAACATCTTTGAGGAGCACCTTGGCTGTACCCCAATATAAGTGAGAGCACTGTCAAGATTGGACCTCGTGTGACTTATATATGCCCTATATGCCCTATGACCCCTGCGGGTCGAGTTGATGAGGTGAGAGGCTTGGAGTGTCTGTGGTGGCAGGATCCACGTGTGCATTTCACCTGCATGCTCTTTAGAATATAGGCACTGTGATTCACCGGGATGACTACATGATGTTCCCAAAAAAAGCTGGAAGATATCGTTCAAATGTTGTTTTAATCACTCATTGAATAGGACTACACTGCCGGCTATGGTTCTTACTGTTTGAGAGACTCTTCCTTTTGTTTGCGCTGCACTGTTCCATTGATTTTTTAAAATAGCATATATTGACAGTTTTTGATGATTTGGGTTTAATAGCACTTTAAATTCCACCACGTTTCTGCTGCACATATTTGATGGATGGTTGTAAAGGGGTTAAATAATGTGTATGTGTTTTTTTTTTTTTTAACTGGATTGTATTTAGCAAATTTTAAACTCACAAATATGAATACTGCCCTTTTCTTTTGCCATTACCTGCAAGGTTTTCTGTTCATAAATTCCACTTCTCCTTTCAACCCCAAACCAATTCATGCTTATGGTAGTTTTGTAATTGTGGGTAATCTTGGATAATTAGGCCTCCATGGCAGACCAGGCCAGCAATCTAGCATATCTTGCAATTGGGTCTCTGAGATTATATGTTTGATTTACTGGTTCATGCAACCTGACTTTGTATAACTGAAGGATCTACACAAATAGTAAAAGCAGAAGCATGATTGCATCTCACAAATATAGCTGCCATAGAGTATTGTAGGTAGCTGGTAGTGCAGTTGAAGCTGAATTTACAATTATGCAAGTTACTTTACTACTAAGCTGTGAATAGTCTGTAATTTGATCATATCTATCACAATCAGCTGAATGATTCATAGGAGAAACACATTCATCTGCCAGCCTTGTGCTCCTATAGAGATATTTAGAGGTTTCTTTTTGTTTTTTTTTAGAAAGTTACTGTCCTAAAGAGGAAAGCTACTACTGGGCTTTATATTTGCAATTTTAATGGAAGCACCCTGTATTAAATATTTAATTGCAAATGAAAGCTTCTTGAAACTGTTTTACGTATGCTGCACTGTCATTCAGCATGACACCATGGAGAAGTAGAATAGAGACATAAAATTGGACAAGGACCAGGATCTTGGATCGCATACTGTCTTTGAATATGTTGATACAGTATTTATCCAGCAAATCATCAAATTTCTTAAATCAGTCTGCAGCAAGTAGCTTTTTCTAATATGTATGGTAACTAAAAGATATTGCTATACCATGTTTCAGTTTCATAGCAGTTCAGCTGTTTATTCTGTAAGGAAGGAACATTGCTGTTCATTACCAACTACTCCAACAACGTACAGGACATAGAAAGACCCAAAAAAGATTAATGAGCCACTTGAAAAGAGCAGTTACATCAATTAGAACTGACTGTTAAAGGATATGCCACTAAATAAGCCAAATTAGCTCACAACCTATATGTATCACTTGTGCTTAGGCAATATGTCAACATGCAATAGATGCACAAATATTGACAATGGCATTTACATTAGATTTGACATTATTTTCTAAATGCTGTTAAAGTCTTCTTTCACTGTTTGTCATCGTTATGTTGGCCTACTTGATTGCTTGTGTTTCTTGACACAAACATGCAACAGATAATGGTTGCCTTAGCACATCAGTTCTGTAGGATTATACACAACAACATATTATATTGCCCATAGTTTTTTTTTCATAAAGTTTTTCCCATAGTTTTAGTTAAGTGACGTTGAAGAGGTTATCTGTGTTTTCCAGAAATAAAATATGACTACAGTCAAGAGATATAACACAGGTGTTTTTTTTTGGATCCAATATAAGACTTTCAAAAAGTAACTGTCAGCTAGTTTCACATTTTTGGGGGGTGTGACATTGGTAAGTGTATCGATCTTTGGGGAATTGCCTGGGCGGTCCTGGGGGGAAGCGGCTATGTGCCATACATAGGTGATACGTTACATTGTATTGAATATAACATTGAATATATATGGAAAATGTATTGGTTAATGTGTACTGACCTCTGTATTTTTCTATTGTTTAAGAACATATGATTGGTGTTTGTCAATCAAATCCCCTGAGGTAGGTGAAACATGTCGGGATATAATTTTTACCCAACCTCCACACCCCTTTCTGGGTAACTTCCAATCAAATGAATGAGACCATGGGTGTTTTTTAATGTATTGTAACTTTTCTGTTCTTTTTTATCAATTTGTACAAAATAAAATCTGATATTTTATGCATTTTTTTGTATTGAGCTTTGTCTCTCTGAACCGCATAATCCCACCGGGGAACATCCTCCATATCCAAACTAATGCTCAATTTCTTTGGAATGAGGTGTGTCTTCTTTGAGTAAAATTCTGTTTGGAGAGCTATGGACAGGGGATAACTTTATTGTAATTTAATAATAATATCTATAATTTAATAGTTATCAGTTAGTTATTAATTCAGATTTTCAAATTTTCTGGTTTTCTAATATTCTGATTTTTGTTCTTATTTTCGGATTTTCGTTCTTTTGAATTTTCGGATTTTTGTTCTTATTTTCGGATTGCAAATTTTCGAATTTCTGATTTTCAGATTTTTTAATTTTCGAAAAAATTTGTTAAACAGGTTTTCGTTAATTCAAATAATTCTGAATTAACAAATTTGTTGAATTTCATCAAAAAACAAATTCAGAACAAAATGAATTGCACATGTCTACTTCCTGGGAAAGACACCAAAGTCCCTGAAAGGCTCAAACCTGGCTCTAGCTTCTCAGGTACCTCTGGCAGCTGAATTCCCTCCATGGTGCTTACTCCCACAATTTGCTCCACTGCCTCAGGAAAAAAAACATCTCAAGCCTCTTAATCCAAGCCTTGTCTCTCAAACACATGTATGACCTCCCCCAGGCCGCAGGCCTAGGAAGTCAGAAAAACACAGCATTAGAAAAAACACACACATAAAGCACTGGTGTAACACTCAGCACTGAAACGCCTGGTTATAAAAAATAGGGGGAGGACATGTATCAATATGGTGGTTCATCGATAGCAACAATAAAAATATATATTGTAGAGGTAAAAAATAAAAAACAAAAAAACAAAAAAATTAAGTTTTTGTAAAAAAAAAAATCAGTCGATCAAAGTCCTGAAATAAATGAGTTGAACATAGAGTTCTAGGGTGTGCACCCCTGTCAACTCTGAGTCTCCAAAACAAATACTGCAAAGGGAGCGAAGCTGCTTCAGGTGCAGGCTGGGGGATCCAATCGCTATGCGAAAAGGAAAGCAAAAAAGGAAGAGAAACGCCAAGCAATTCCTAGTGCAGCATTATTTTATTTTATTAAAACACAAATTGTTGACAATATAAAGTGCACTTACATAGTGCTAGTGAGGGTAGGTGCTTTCCAGATCCAGCGTCACAGGAGAGCCGCTGGGGTGTCCCTGTAGGAGGCTGTGTAATTCTGTGTAGGAGTGTTTTCCGGAGTTTTCCGAGTGGGGAGCTGCCTACCACTGTGTTTGGCCAGACATATTGGTAGGCGGCTCCCCACTCAGACAGCCCCAGAACACTTCTACAAAGAGTTACACAGTGGGCGTCCTCCCCAGGTGCTTCAAGGCTTCAGCACACCACTGACACATGGCGCTTGTGGACTCTTCTACAGGAACACCCCGGCGGCTCTTCTGTGATGCTGGATCTGGAAATCACCTATCCTTTCTAACACTATGTAAGTGCACCTTATACTGTCAACGATTTGTATTTTAATTTAATAAAATATTGCTGCACTAGGATTTGTCTGTTGCCTCTCTTCCTTTTTTTGCCTTCCTTTTCCCATAGGAAAAAACTGCATACAAGCTTCCTCAATGTCACATCAAATATTTACAGTATGTCCTTTTCCAGCATACACTACTGGCAATAAACCTCCTAGTAATTGACCAAGGAGACATAAATATTCACAACCCTGTTTATTGGACCCTCTTACTCTATTGCCAAGGACCCTCCCCAGTAAGAGGCAGAAACAAATAATAACCAGGGCTGAGGTCAAACCCAACAGATAGCAAAACAAGCAGTTCAGCTCAGGCTGGCTACAGCCTTGCAGAACTAAATTTTAAGTCACACTTGTTTAAGGTATGATGGCTACACCTTCATTGAAGATAATCTCTGTGTCTAGCAGAACAACATGGCCATGTGTTTGCACCCATTTTGCCAGTAACAATCTGTTACTCTAGAGCAGGGATATGCAATTAGTGGACTTCCAGCTGTTGCAAAACCACAAGTCCCATCATGCCTCTGCCTCTGGGTGCCATGCTTGTGGCTGTCAGAGTCTTGCTATGCCTCATGGGACTTGTAGTTCTGCAACAGCTGGAGGTCTGCTAATTGCATAGCCCTGCTGTAGAAGGTGCTATAATAAAGCAGAAAATGTACTTTATAATTATATACATGACCAATTCATCTTACAGAAGTATATGTTTAAGCTCACAGCAAGAAGTACTCAGACCCAGGAGGTTGAAAGCAATTCTGCTGGAAGCTTTTCTTCAGAAGGTAAGTCATATTATTAGTATTTAAAACCAGTTTGAAGGGTTTCCCTCAATGTAGCTAAATTCTGTGTTCAGTAGTATGGCTTGGCCATGAGTTTGCACTCTGCTAGAAATATGCCGTTAAACCAACAGGTACTGTAAGGAGACATTAGTCATGCTCTGAAATGATCTATATAACCAATCCAATCCCCAGGAGCATATTTGTAAGAGCATAGCAGGAATTACTCTGAGCTAGGAGACTGCAAGCAGTCCTGCTGGAAACAGGACTTCTCTTTAGAAGATAACCCACAATATTAGCATTTTTCTCAGTATGCTGGGACAAATGTGTGAAATTTGACCTCTATATTCAGCAAAACCTACCCACCCTGCTGATTGAAGAGCTATAGTTGTGATTGAGCAGGTGTGTTAGAGCATTGCAGAGAGACTGATGCACTCACACAGAGCACAGCAGTCCAACTCTGCAGGCTGCTTCCTCTGCATTACATTTTAGACTGGTGCTGGGGGGGGTAAATTGACTACTAATTACAGTAAGTAACTTACATTTAATCTTTTTAACCCTTTTGCTGCCACCATAAATAGACACCAGCAGCTACAGCAGTCAGGAATGTGTGTAAATCTGACATGCCAAGCTATCAGATGGAAGTGTTTGGGGGTTGTACAGTCACGCACCCCAGCAACATTTGCCCCCATGCACACACTCCCAACATGTTTCCTGATCTCCACATTACCATATTACCATCAGTGGACCTGGAACAGGCATGGTAAGTTCCACTGGCTAGAGGGGAAGGAGATCTGTGATCTGCACTCCATTTGTTTCAATAGAGAGACCCTGTCACTAAAAAGAACATCACATGATGGACTTTTTGTCTCCTGTGATGAAAAATAAAGTTTAGTGAAAAAAAGTGTTAGGCTGGGTTCACACTGCTGCACAGAGTGGCTCACAGCAGGGGTCCGGTGTGTCCCTGATCACCGTTTCAGATCCTATTTCAGTCTGAATTTTTGGCTGAATATGGACCTGAAACGGAGTAGAAGACACACAGGACTCCTGTGCAATTTGCTCTGGAGCCACTCCAGAGATATGTGAACCGGCTCCATTGAGAACCAATCACAATCTCCTGGAAACCCGCATCCAATTCACAATTGTGTGAACCCCGCCTAAAAAAATAAAGTTACACCCAAGCACTCAAACCCCAACCCCCATATACAATCACATACAAATGTTAATACAAGCATCGGGGAGACCTATGCATGAAAACATCAATTATGCTACCCATGATACATATCACCACACATGCCAGAGTTAGAGCAATACTTATATGCCCAGTATTCACAGTTAACTCTGAACTGATTTGTTTAAACTTTGCCATCTAAAATGTTATAGTTTTGCCTATGGAAAATTTAGGGTATAAAAGTTTGTCACTGTTTCACAGGCACAATTAATTTTTGTTTGGTATCTATTTGCTCAGCACAACCTCATATTTTATAGTTTACAAAGACAATGGGTAATATATTGAGTTTGTATGTCCTAAAATTAACTTTAATGGATTTTTTTACTGATATTTCAAAACAACCCTTATGCTAATGAGGTCTGACATAAAAAAAATTGTAATTACATCTTTATTTTCCTCCAAGGTGTATGCTTTCAGAAAATATATAATATTTGGGGGATATTAAGTAATCATCAGGCCTAAAATGATGTTTTAAACATGTGTGCAAAAAAAAAAAAAATCAAAAACGGCTTTGCCAGCAAAAGGGCCAAACACTTTAAATGTATCTATCTGATTTTTGTTTAAACATCAATTTGGCTTAAAATTAATTTGAATTCTCTCAATACTGACAAGTAATAGTTGACATTGTAAGAAATATAAAATGCATTAATGTAAATATACAGTATATTACAGTCAAAAAGACGAAAAGGGAGAATTTGTGCTAAAATAGTAGACTATTCACTACTGAATAAAGCAATGTAAACCCCTCTATAAAGAAAAATACCAATCATTTTATTATTGTGTATCATGGCTATATAAGCCTGTGTTTTCATGCCCATTTCCTTGCCTCAGTGCATTTATACATATACTCCACATAGTGCAGCACTTTGCTGAGGAACTAAAGTAATCATTCTCGCTACTGGAGGTGACACACATTTCATTCATAAAGCTTAGTGCAAACTTATATATAATTTATAGCGCATTAAAACACAATTGCTTTGATGTCTTTAAGATGACAGGCTGTTAAAAGCATGGAGCTTGTGTAAACCTAAAATTTCTTTTACACACTGTGCCAAAAGGTTATCAATGGTAGAAAACCATCATAAGTAGCATTTTAATAGACTCTACTGTAAATAAAGAAGTGCAATTATGTTACTGATGACTATGTTAGTAAGATTACTACTATCAGGTTGAGCTTAGAGACTAATTTTACTTGAATGCTTTATGGAATTATAGCACATCCATGCTAACAGCAACCTTGAATTTATACATACTGTATAACAGATTGCACTGATGTCACCTGTTAACCTAGGCATGCCTCAGTGTCTCCCTTTCTACCCTGTTCTCTTTTGTATTATGTCTGCAGTCTCTTCGTGCAGTACCCCTGTAACCCCTACATTTGTAGTCTGATTTATAATATTGTCACTTAATGGTCTGCCTAGAAAATGCAGCATAAATCTCTTTCTTTATTTTTTTTTAAGCAAATATGATTCACATAGCCAACTTGGTTTAATGGGAATGGACATTTTGCAATGCAATTTAAACAAACATTTCCATTGTCATACCAGCATACCAGGGTGGAGTAGTAGGTAAACTGACCTTTTAGAAAATAATAAAAGTACATCCCCTTATCCGTCCCAAAGTAATATTGTGAAAAATATTGTGCAGCTCCTGTCACATACACAGCTATGTGTCATGAATAGTAACAGGAAAAAAAAACAACACTTACACCAAAAACAATATAGATAAAAAAAAAAATAGACAAATGAAGTCCAATAAATTTATACTGCCACATGTATTTCTTTAACACCACGTGTTCCATAATAAGACTTGTGCTACAATCCACCATGACCACAGATAACACCCTGCACTCACCAGATAGAACTGACTTCTTGTTCTCATAAGAAAGTCACATAGCACTAGTTGGTAAACCAATATACCATCAGGCCATCCACTGGGTACCAAGGGCATCACACACCTCTCCACTGGGTATTTGCTCCTGTTAGCCACTGGATGGGAGCCTAGGGACCCATGCACCTCTGTTGGAGTATTGTAGCTACTGTCTCCACCTTTGGTTCCTCCTCACTGGTAATGGTCCTCTCAGGTACATTATGCAGAGATCATAGTCTATATTGGTCCGCTACAGGCACTTTCTACTCTCTGAATTACTCACAGACAGTCCCTTCTGATGATAGGAGCTGAACTCACCTTGCATTATTATTATCATTTTGAATATACATTATAACAGATCTTTTAATGTGCCCGCACCTGTTTTGTTACAGAACAAAATGCACAGATGTTTTAAACTGTGTTGTTTTAGGGCAAAACACAGGGTGTGTACATGTGCGCTACTGGAAGGGTCTAAGATTTGTTATTCGTGGTAATCACTGACAGTGAATTCATTGATAATTTTTTTTTTAAAGTTTTGTGTTGTCAAACACGAGCATGTGAATGTGAACATGCAATATATATTTTTTGCTTGCTAGTTTAAAAGATAGTGTTGTTATTTTATCCTTAGACTGAAATGATACAAATCAGTCACATTTAGTCACTGGCTGCCTTTCATTCAGAAAATTCTTTGCGACAGGTTTACAAACCTGTGTGTTTGTATTCCCTAGACCAATTTATTACTAAAGAAGAGACAGATTTTCACTCATATGTATAATTAGGAAGTGGTCAGGGTCAGATCTCATTCTGTTACAGACCTACTTTAGAGCAGTTGAGGGAGAAATTTGTGACTTGAGGTGTAACTTTGTAATAAATCTGTCAATCAGTATCCCTGCTTCTGTTTAGCATTGCCTTGCTGTATGCCAAATTTGGGAAATGCCCCCCTCATGTGTATCATTAAATAGGGAAATGGACAGGTGTATAGTTGAATTTTATTTATAAAAGTGTTTAACATTGTTTTTAGTAAGCCCTCTAGTAGAAACTAGTTACTCAAAAAAATCTTCAATTTGCTCTTGATTACTACTTGAAAGCTAAAGGTTGAATTTATGCACAGTTGTGTTTGGGCAATGTGTTTGGCAAGTGAGTATCTTTTTGCTGCCCAAAGTAGTTTAACCAGCCCCTGCATGCGCTATAGCCAAAAGTTGGCTATAGTGCAGGCTTACTTTGCAAGGAGGGCATCCATGGATGTCCTCCCATGATCACACTGGCCAAGCGCCCCATGCAGCACACAGGCAGCACGCTCTGTGATCAGTTGTGCCCTTCAGACAGAGCTGATCCCAGATTGGGGTAAAGGGCCAATCACAGGGGCCCTTTACCATGTGATCAGCTGTGCCCAATGACAGCTGATCACGATGTAAACACAAGCCAGTTATCAGAATTCCTTTCCACAGGCAGCATGAGGAGAGAAGGGAACTGATAATTGGCTTGTGTGAAAGGGACATCTATACTGATCATTTTGGCACTGATGATCAGTTTCCTGATTATCAGTGCAGTCCCAACAGTGCCCACCAGTGCTGCCTATCAGTGCCCACCAGTGCTGCCAATCATTGCTCATCAGTGCCGCCACTCAGTGCCGCCAATCAGTGCTCATCAGTACTGCCACTCAGTGCCAATTATTGCCTCCTTATCAGTGTCACCTATCAGTGCCACCTACCAGTGCCTATTAGTGCCCATAAGTGCTGCCTATCAGTGGCACCTATTGATGTGGCCTATCCATGCCACCTATCAGTGCCCTTTAGTGCCACCTATTAGCGCCTATCAGTGCCACCTATCAGTGCCAATCAGTGCCACCTATCAGTGCAGCCTCATCAGTGCCTCCTTATTAGTGCTTCCTCATCAGTGCCCATTAGTGCAGCCTATCAGAGCCCATCAGTGCCGCTTCATCAGTGCCCATCGGTGCAGCCTATCAGTGCCCATCAGTACAGCCTCATCAGCGCACATCAGTGAAGGAGAAAAATTACCTGTTTGCAAAATTTTATAACAAACAATATAAAAACGTTTATTTTTTTTAAATTGTTGGTCTTTTTACATTTGTTTAAAAACTGGTGACTGAATACCACCAAGCAAAAGCTCTATTTGTGTGAAAAAAATTATAAAAATGTCATATGGGTACAGTGTACCTTGATCGCGCAATTGCCATTCAAAGTGTGACAGCCCTTAAAGATGAAAATTAGCATGGGCAGGAAGGGTGTAAAAGTGCCCTGTAAGCAACTGGCAAACACAGCTCTTCTCAATGGTAAAGTAAACTTAACTTTGGTACTTTAGGCATGTGGTGTTTTTGTCTGCTGACCATGTATTTAAGATAATCGTGTGATGTTAGGAAACAATCCATCCTTGAAATATTTGTTGTAAGATATATATTAACCACTTCAGCCCTGGAAGGATTTACCTCCTTAATGACCAGGACATTTTTTGTGATACAGCACTGTGTTATTTTAACTGACAATTGCATGGTCATGTGACACTGTAGCCAAATAAAATGAATGTCTTTTTGTTCCCACACATAGAGATTTCTTTTGGTGGTATTTGTTCACCTCTGCAGTTTTTATTTTTTGCTGCTATAATACATATCCAAAACAAATGTAAAAAAACAAATGTATTCATCAATTTAGGCCAATATGTATTCTTCTACATATTTGTGGTAAAATCCCAATAAGTGTATATTGATTGGTTTGGACAAAAGTTATAGGGTCTACAAACTACTGTATAGATTTATGGACTTTTCATTTTTTAATGTTTTTTACTAGTAATGGTGGCGATCAGCAATTTTTTGCAGGACTGCAACATTGTGGCAGACTAATCTGACCCTGAGTGATACGTTTTGGGGACCAGTGACACCAATACAGTGATCAGCGCTAAAAAAATGCACAGTTTACTGTATAAATGACACTGGCAGGTAGGGGGTTGACACTAGGGTTAACTGTGTTCCCTCAGTGTGTTTTCTTGTGTGTTAAGGTTAACTGTGTTGGTGTCTGCTGATAGGAACAACACAGAGATCACTGTTCCTAATCACTAGGAACAGCAGATCTCCATGTTCTCCCCTGTCAGAACAGGGGTCTGCCTTGTTTACATAGGCCGATCCCTGTTCTGCCTCTCTGTGGAGCGATCATGGCTGGCCGGTGGGCATTGGGTCTGTCAGGCACGCACATTGGCTCCTCCTCTATGAAGTTAGCACACCCGCGTGCCCCAGGTGGAGAACTCCTCCACAGTATCTATTGCAGGAAACAACATACAGGTACATTGTTTCACGCAATAGAGCCACTCTGCTGCAGTATATATTTGATGGGTGGTCAGCATTACATTTATTCACTGAAATCCTTTGGCCTCATTCACATTGAGGCATAGACACCTACATTAGTGCATTGACAGGTGTTGTGTACACAGCCACGTAGCCAGTCGGTAAAAGTCAATGACTGGCTGTACAGATATTCCTGCACATCCCAGTGTTTTGATATAGGGACAGATGTACAGCTCTGGGCACAGTCTATTTGACTAAAGCTATACTTTAAAATATGGCAGTGTAATACCTCTTTTTTGTATCATTATTGCAGTGTTATATAATACTAGTCTGGTCTTTAAAAGTAACCTCAATCTAAGCTTCTTTTCTTGAATAAAAATGTTGTAAGCTACTTTTCTTACATAAATTGAGAGTACAAAAAATGTATAATATTTAGTAGTAGTATAATGAGGCTAATAACAAACAGTAAAAATGATGAGCTTCATATATCAAAATAGCCTTTCAGGCAAAGCAGCATTAAGTGTAAGCAAGTTGCATACATGACTTATAATAGGTCGCCTGTGGAGATGTTAGCTCCGGGATTGGCAGTCTACTTGCCTTAAGGGACAGTCCACTGCACACATAAAAAGCTAGTTCCCACTTATTTGCATGATTTTGTTTCCTTGCCAGTGGATTACTTATCTTTTTCACAAGGAAGAATCCACATACCTATGAATCATGGCATAACATGACCTTTTGAATGTGTGTTTGAGGACTTGAAACAACCACAGGGAATACATCAAAACTAAGTAATGAGGAAAACCCAGATAATCTGAATAGAATGCTGTGCATAATTAAGTACATTTGAGAGCTCCTCTTGCACAATATATTATACTGCAGGGATAGACAAATACACATGGAGTATGAAATCAAGGACGCTTTTAAGTGATTAATTAAAAAGATACACAAAATGTAAATTTTCAGTATTAATCACATCATCTTTATCATTATCCCTTGGTAAATAAAACTATTTTGTCATATGATATATTTTTCAGTGATACAGCCTTGCTGCATTTTGTGAATGGTTATTGGCTCAAAATGTTAGGTCTTAAAAAAGATAAGAAAACAATTCTTAATTTACCATCAAAGTTCTTGAAGTTTGGATGAAAATGCACATGACTTTTAACAGTTATTTCAGTTCTTGTTCGAGAGCAAAAACAAATTAACTATTGAAATTCTATTATTAAAAGAATTGCTAAAGATGTAATAAATGTACATTTTACAAGCTGGGTTATTAACATAAACATTAAGAAAACATGCAAAAAAAAAAAAAAAATCAGGAGAGTGTTAAAGAAAAATTATCACTTTTCTGTGATTACTGGCTGTAGATTCACTTCCCCTGAAACCTAAAAATGTGGGTTTGCCTATAGATGGGAGGAATTACAGCCAGCACTGAACAATACCCCCTTTCTATTCCTTAAACCTCATGTCTCCTGTTTATTGTATATATAATCTGAATCTGCCACCTACTATTCAGGGCACAGAGCTAGTCAAAAGTCAGCTTGTGTTGTAAATGATTGCAGCTGGAGAAAAGCACATTTCATAAAAAAAAAAACCAAAAGCTGACAACAGCACACACAGACTACTACCCTAATTCCCCTGGGACAGGAACACAGGAACCAAGAAAAAAAAAAGCATGCTCTGTTTGTTTGATCATGTTTAAGTGTGACAGTCACATCATAACACCTATCTTATGTCTATCATAAAACAAGCTTTTCTATACAAAGGTTTTTTTCACCTTCAATGCCAATATAAAGCAGGTACCCTCTGATTTCTGTACATACTTTTAATTTAAGTGTTCTGAGTTTCTGAAAACCCAGGGAACTCTGATTTGCTATTAACCATTTGCCAACCGCCCTATAGCACTTTTACTGCTACAGGGCTGCAGCTGTATGCAGAATCACACATATATATATATATATATATATATATATATATATATATGTGTGTGTGTGTGTGATTCTGTACTTCCACCTGTAGGGGTCTTCAGGCCACTGCTGCTGTGATAATTCAATCTGTGGGTCCTGGGGACTTGATGTCCTCTGGCACCCAATGATGGTTAGTATAACACAGAGAACTGACATATGCCTATGTGCACAAAAACAATGGCTAGGCACACATTTAACCCTTTGATCACCCTTGATGTCCAACCCCTTCCCAGCTAGTCATTAGTATAGGGACAGTGTATATTTTTAGCACTGTTCACTGTATTAGTGTCACTGGTTCCCGCAAACTTTCAAAAGTGTCAGTTAGTGTCCAATAGTCTGCAGCAATATCGTAGTCCCAAAAGCTGCTATTACTAGTATAACCAATAAAAAAATCCATAAACATATCTCATAGTTTGTAGACGCTATAACGCTCACGTAAACATACACTTGCTGGGATTTTTTTTAACAAAAACATATAGCAGAATAGATATTGGCCTAAATTTAGGGAAAAAATCATTTTATTTTAACTTTTTTATTGGATGTGTTTTGTAGCAGAACTTAATTTTTTTTAAAAGTTTTTTTAGTTATAGAGAAAAAAATAAAAAATGCAGTGGTGATCATATACCACCAAAAGAAATTTTATACATTTTATTTGGGTACAGTGTTGCATGACCGCACAATTGCCAGTTAAAGTAATGCAGTGCCGTAATGCAAAGAATGGCCTGATCATGAAGGGGGTTAAATGAAGGAGGTCACATGGTGAGTTAGAATAGGATAGGTCATGACTGGCTCATAACTTCCTGCCTCTCATGTTTTAATATTGGTTACTAAGGCTATCCATTATATTTTCAGATCCAATAGTGAGGCAGCAGAGGACAGAGAGAACAGGCCTGCCATTGACTTTTTTGCTCCAAGTCAGCATTTAAATATCAGAGCACCCTGAGGTTTAGTGTAAACTCGTGGCCTTGGGAGGACATTGAGAGGTACTTGTAGACAGTGCATGATTTTGCTTTATAGAGAAAGGGATTCATTGAGGTGGAACATAAAATTACTATTTTTTTTAAATAGCGACCATGTCATAATTACCTGCTCAGCTGCACACAGAAGGTTTTTTACTTTAATGCAGAGAAAAAAACCTTCTACCTTTACAACCACTTTAAATGTGTTAGCTTGATTGATAATCAACTGCATATTTCCATTTTTACACCAATGGAAATACACAACTGAATGTTTTCACTATTTCACCCACTCTTTCTGGAATATGTTATGTATAAAATACATTCTCTGGATTCTCTTCACTGGAATTTTCTTTATAAAGGAAAATATTTTTTTCTACGTGCTCTAAATGTTGACCCTTTTTTGCATTTACAAAAAAAAGAATATGCTAGAATTTGAACTTTATGGATAGAAGTATGCCACTACCTCCTACAACAGTGCCACTTGTTAAGAGTAATGAGAGGAATGTGTTCGAGAAAACAACAAATTCTTTGTACTTCATCAGATTTGCTGTTTGTTACTGAGTGGTTCATCATCTACAAATAACGCCATTTATTTCCATTCATCCAACTGATGACAGTAACTATAATGAGCATTTGGTATCCCATTACATACAATTTTCTCTTACTTTGAATGCTGGTTCTATTTAAAGTATAACTAGAGGCAAAACCTTTTTTTTTCAGATATGGATAAAGTGATGGGGAGTTAGAACTACTATCAGTTTTCTTAATTGATATATGTGTTCCTGTTATGATTATTCATTCTTTCTAATTGCAGTTATAATCAATGATTTCTGTGAATTAAAGCAAGGTCAATTTTGAATTTTCAGTTGCCCCATAACAAAAAAAGAGGGAAATCTTACAATGGGGACGCCTTTTCCCACTATAAAAGTGTCATAAAATTAGATTTCCATTACATTGGAAAGATATCCTCTTACTTCATGCTGAGTCCACAGAGCAGTAAGTGAAGAGAAATCTCCCTAATGAGACACAGATAGCAAAAAAAAACTTGCAGCGGTTTTAACCCTCCCCTACTCTAACTAAAATGAAAATTAGATATACTTTAATGTGTTTTTAATGTATATTTTTTTCTGTGTGATGATACAACGTCCTAACTATGAACCTGCCTGGGCAGGCTAGAACCTCAAGTGCATTTTAGGCCACCTCCAGCCAATGATCCAAAGAAGTCTCCCAATAGTTTATGGGTATGATCGCATTTAGTTTACAGCCTTGCCATTCCTGTCTAGCATGTTTACTAGAATAGGGTAAGGACAGCCATATGATGAAAAATATAACTAAATACACTTGCTGCCCAGGGCGAGTTTGACATTTTTCACATGCATGCTAACATTTTTTTTGCTAGAAAATTACTTAGAACACCCAAATATTATATATTTTCTGAAAGCAGGTCCTGGAGAATAAATGGTGGTTGTTGCAATGTTTTGTGTTTTTTTTTTTTGTTTAATTTTTTTTATTAAGAAAATAGAAATAAAATGTTTACATAAACAGAAGTGAACATACAGTATAGCCACATGTATGATGATGATGCTAGGTAATACATACAGGTAATGAAGTGACTACCTGTATATTGACAAATCCAAAATTGACATCAAAAAAGCATTTTTTTGTGTTGCACAATATTTGTGCAGCCATCTATCAAATGCAGGAAAAATACACTTAAATACATTTTAGTGCACATAATATAATACCCAATTGTTTTGTTAAATATTAAATATGATGTTGTGCCCAGTAAATAGATTCCAAACATGTTTAGATTTAAAATTTTGCACCAACGTGAAATGGCAACAAACTATAATACCTAAAAATCTGCATAGGTGACACTTTAAAGGCCTTTACAGGCTACAAGTTTGAAGTTACACATGACCTCTTGCACTAGAATTATTGCCATTACTCTGATGATACCTACAGTTGTATGCAAAAGTTTTGGAACCCCTGACAATTTCCATGATTGTCATTTATAAAGATTTGGGTGTTTGGATCAGCAATTTCATTTTGATCTATCAAATAACTGAAGGACAC
Source organism: Glandirana rugosa (assembly GCA_018402905.1). NCBI lineage: Eukaryota > Metazoa > Chordata > Amphibia > Anura > Ranidae > Glandirana > Glandirana rugosa. The sequence continues at coordinate 125,831 of BLSH010438267.1, forward strand.
AGTAATATTTCAGTAGTGAAATGAGGTTTATTGGATTAACAGAAAATGCACAATATGCATCAAAACAAAATTAGATAGGTGCATAAATTTGGGCACCCCAACAGAAAAATCACATTAATATTTAGTAGAGCCTCCTTTAGCAGAAATAACAGCCCCTAGATGCTTCCTATAGCCTGTAATACGTGTCTGGATTCTGGATGAATGTATTTTGGACTATTCCTCCTTACAAAACATCTCCAGTTCAGTTAGGTTTGATAGTTGCCGAGCATGGACAGCCCGCTTCAAATCACCCCACAGATGTTCAATGATATTCAGGTCTAGGGACTGAGATGGCCATTCCTGAACATTGTACTTGTTCCTCTGCATAAATGCCCGAGTCGATTTTGAGCAGTGTTTTAGGTCGTTGTCTTTTTGAAATATCCAACCCCGGAGTAACTTCAACTTTGTGACTGATACCTCAACATTATTCTCAAGAATCTGCTGATATTGAGTGGAATCCATGTGACCCTCAACTTTAACCAAATTCCCAGTACCGGCACTGGCCACACAGCCCCACAGCTTGATGGAACCTCCACCAAATTTTACTATGGGTAGCAAGTGGTTTTCTTGGAACGCTGTGTTCTTTTGCCACCATGCATAACACCCCTTGATATGACCAAGTAACTCAATCTTTGTCCAAATGTGTGTTTGCATACCTCAAGCGACTCAGTTTGTGGTGTGTGTGCAGAAAAGGCTTCATTTGCATCACTCTCCCATACAGCTTCTCCCTGTGCAAAGTGCACTGAATTGTTGAACAATGCACAGTGACACCATCTGCAGAAAGTTGATGTTGTAGGTCTTTGGAGGTGGTCTGTGGGCTATTTTTGACCGTTCTCACCATCCTTCGCCTTTGTTTCTCCAATATTTTATGTGACCTGCCACTTCTGGCCTTAACAAGAACTGTGCTTGTGCTCTTCCATTTCCTCACTATGTTCCTCACAGTGGACACTGACAGCTTATATCTCTTCGATAACTTTTTGTAGCCTTCCCCTAAACCATAATGTACAGGATGGGCCATTTATATGGATACACCTTAATAAAATGGGAATGGTTGGTGATATTAACTTTCTGTTTGCAGCACATTAGTATATGTGAGGGGGAAACTTTTCAAGATGGGTGGTGACCATGGCGGCCATTTTGAAGTCGGACATTTTGAATCCAACTTTTGTTTTTTTCAATAGGAAGAGGGTCATGTGACACATCAAATTTATTGGGAATTTAATAAGAAAAACAATGGTGTGCTTGGTTTTAATGGAACTTTATTCTTTCATGAGTTATTTACAAGTTTCTCTTTGTTTACAGCCATTGACATGTCGATGAGGTTAACACGTGCAGAGCGGATAGAAATTGTGTTGATGTCTGGTGAATGCAGTAACCGGGTCATTGCAGCAGATTTCAATGCAAGACAGCCTACGAGACCACCCATCTCCCATGCTACAGAGAGCAAACTGCTTGCTAAGTTTCGTGAAACTGGTTCAGTGTTGGATTTGCCAAAATGTGGACGCATGAAATCTGTCACTAATGAAGAAACATCAGTGGCTGTCCTAGCTTCATTCAGCAAGAGCCCACAGTGTAGCACTCATCGCATGTCACTGGAGAGTGGCATTAGTCGAACATCCCTTCGGCGGATATTAGCTACTCACAAATGGCACCCTTACAAACTCCAGCTACTGCAGCATCTCAACGAGGATGATCCAGATCGGCGCACTAAATTTGCAGAATGGGCAAAACAAAAATTGGAACAGGACCCTCAGTTTACGCAGAAGATTTTGTTCAGTGATGAGGCAAACTTTTATGTGAATGGTGAAGTTAACAAACAAAACCACCGCTATTGGTCTGACACTAACCCACATTGGATAGATCCCTCCAAGACTGTTGGAACCAAAAAATTGATGGTATGGTGTGGTATATGGGGTACAAAGATAGTGGGGCCATTCTTCATCAATGGAAACCTCAAGGCCTCTGGATATGCGAAATTGCTACATGATGAAGTGTTTCCCTCTTTATGCACTGAAGCTGGCATGTTCCCTGAGTTTTTCCAGCAAGATGGTGCACCACCACATTATGGGTGTCGGGTCCGAGCATTCCTAGATGAACAGTTTCCTGGAAAGTGGATTGGTCGTTGTGGGCCAGTTGAATGGCCCCCAAGGTCTCCCGATCTGACCCCCTTAGACTTTTATCTTTGGGGTCATCTGAAGGCAATTGTCTATGCTGTGAAGATACGAGATGTGCAGCACCTGAAACTACGGATACTGGAAGCCTGTGCTAGCATTTCTCCTGCGGTGTTGCTATCAGTGTGTGAAGAGTGGGAGAAGAGGGTTGCATTGACAATCCAACACAATGGGCAGTACATTGAACACATTTTATAAGTGGTCAGAAACTTGTAAATAACTCATGAAAGAATAAAGTTACGTTAAAACCAAGCACACCATTGTTTTTCCTGTGAAATT
>BLSH010438267.1:182099-199179 GCA_018402905.1 Glandirana rugosa
ATCAATCATGTCACCGACGTTCACCTCGACAGTCAAAAAAAAAATTAAGTTAGGCGATTCAACTCGTAATTTTTTTACAATAACACATGGTCCGTAATACGATGGGTATGTACGTTTCTCAAGAGTGAGTCGGGTGTGGAAACCCCTTCTGTCATCTATCCAACTTCCGTAACAGGAAAATAGATACAAAGGAACTAACGTACCACTTTACATTGTAGCAAAGTGTAATTTCTTCAGTGTTGTCACATGAAAAGATATAATAAAATATTTACAAAAATGTGAGGGGTGTACTCACTTTTGTGAGATACTGTACATAATATATTCAGATTATATTCAAATAGAGGCGACATTCTGCAAAATCCATAATAATGTTGTGCACAATATATCCAACATATACAGTATATCAAGTTATAATAATCTCATGTATTGTTGTGCGGGCTGATCGGCCAATGGAACCACCAATGACCATGCAATCAAGGAAACATAGATAAAAGGACAATGCCTTCAACCTATCTACTGTCTTCCCCAAAGGTGTGGGCTGAGTGAGAACTCTTTGCATGTATGGGTAGCATAATGCCTGGTACACAATAACATTTTTTTAATGCTCAACTTAGCGGATTGAATTAAAAAAAAAACTGACAGCTCCACTTGCAGCCACTGTACTAACTATCCAATGTTAGTACAACATTAGTACAGCAATCTCCCCTGCTGAGCTGTTATGCTGGGATGGCCTCCCCGCCAGAACACTGCGATCAGTGATCTCAGCCATTGGTTTAACAGCATGCTCATCCGACAGAAGCCAGCCAAATAGCTAGCTTCTGTCGGACCGACTGACATACACATGGACCGAATGTCGGCAGTTTTTTATTGAACTGGCCGGTGTCTCCTGACATTCAGCCCATGTGTTCTAGGCTTAAGGCCTCATTCACAAAGGGTGTACAATTCCACACGCCTATGCAGGGCCATGTTTTCCCACACAGGGTTGCACAGGTGTCCCGTGCATCCCCATGCAGGAAGTCCCATTGTTGTCTGTTGGGACACAAGAGCTGCTCCCAATTTGACATCTGGTCGGGTACACGGTCCTAAATGCACACTGTCTGCATTTGAGGGTCCACCATCCAAAGCTGTAAAAATCTAGTGGTAACCATAAGCCATGGTGAGGTGCTAAAATCAGTATCTCTCTGGAAGAGGGGCCGCCAGAGTAGTAGGTGATAAAATGTGCCTGACTGCTTTCGCCAGTACAGCACCAGTTGCATCAAAGGCTTTACCTTAACTTCTACTTTTTTATGCCCTATGGGTATTGTTTCTTTTTTTGTTTATTTTTGTTATGCCTGGACTTGTCTGTATACACACCCAACATTGTTATGTACCATTACGCGGTGCCAGTGGCCAAACTGTTATAATTGTTGACCTAACAAATTTTATTATAAATAATGCAACCTCTTGCCATAACACTTTTACCCCTGGGTACCTCTTTGTACTGTACTACCAATAAGGTCCTTACTGAGCTTTATTTTGTTTTTCATTTCCACCATTGTAAAAGAAAATGACAATACAAAATATTTCTATGCAATATGACTTATTCTTACTTGGCTTAAAACATTTTTTAAATGTTATTTTTTAGTTCTGACATAATAGATAAAGTAAATATTTTAGGCCTCATGCACACAGGATGTTCAGCCAGCTTTCCTAGACACCTTTTCTCCTAACAGCAGTGCTTTGGCAGAAAAAACGATTGACACTTGTAAACGCGTGTAATGTGTTTAGGCATGTTTAGGCGTGTCGAAGGTTTGCCGGTAATTCTTTTCATTGGCTAGAGTATTAATATATTCTGGCCATTGAAATTAATTAACATTCAAGCACTAAATGCGCCTAGCATTAACATGCGTTTAGACATAGTTACACGTGTTTACACACGTCAAGCATTTCTCTACCAAAACACTACTGCTCCTGGACTTGGAACTGAATCTTCACTGAATTGCACAAAAAGTAGTGCATGCACTACTTGTAAAAAATGCACCACACCAAATCGCATGGCACTGCAGTACAATGTGATTTGGTGGAGGCAAATGCACTGTGTTAGTGATTTGCATTTGGGGTGTTGTCAATATAATGATACCCTCAGCAGATGGCACACCCAGTGCGATTCCCCACGTGCATTTCCCATATTTGTTAATCAGCACCCAAAATCCCCTAGTCAGTATTCACAGGGATCAATATGATCAAGGTAGTTGCACATCAGTTTGGGACAAGATATCTTTGGGAATCTCCAAGTTTGTCATTACACACTGGCCCATTAAATGTTAACGGTACCTTAAGAAAAAAAGTAGAGACATTTCACAGTGCAATATTCACTCCCTCAGTACTGCTTCCTCTTATGCTGAGCTGAGGACAGGGACGTTAACCTTAGAGAATACCGAAGACCAGGTGTCTGGCAGTCTCTATGACTCAAGGAAGCCCAGGTGTGAGGTTATGACGTCATGTCTGGCCTGGCAGTTGTAAACACTGCAGTGTACTCTGCTGGAAAGGTTGAGATTGTTTTTTTATTTTTTATTCCTGTCTTTCCTGCCTAGAGGAGAGATCTAACAGGCAGAAGCGAATGCATACGTATGCCGCATCCACATATCGGCGTTCAAAACCCACATGTGAGATAATGCCGTGAATGTTAGAGCAAGAGCAACAATTCTAGCCCAAGACCTCCTCTGTAACTCTAAACTGGTAACCTGTAAAAATGTTTAAGCATCACTTATGGAGATTTTTAGGTACCGAAGTTTGACGCCATTCCACAAGTGTGCACAATTTTAAAGCATGACATGTTAGGTATCTGTAGTTTTCATGAAACAATTTTTTTTCCCCAAAAAAGGTGTTCGAAAAATTGCTGTGCAAATATCGTGTGACATAAAAATTTGCAATAAGCACCAATTTATTCCCTAGGGTCTCTGGTAAAATATATATATATATATATATATATATATATTTTTACATATATATATATATATAATATTTGGGGGCTCTGAGTAATTTTCTAGCAAAAAAAGTATGATTTTTACATGTAGGAGAGGAGTGCCAGAATTGGCCGAGTATGGAAGTGGTTAAATATCAATGATAGTTTGCTTAGTGAATGTCCCAGGTTGAAGGTGGGAACTTTCACTATTCTCTTTTGACATTTTCCACCTGCTTTCAGATCATATGGTGGGCTATAACAGAAGGAAGATTTGCAGAGGATATACAGTAACCACTGCCCCATCTCTGATCAGACATGCAAAGGATAGTGAAATGTCTATAGATCTGAAGTATGCATTTTGCATATAAGCAACTATTGCAAAGAATGGTAGCTGTTTTTGAAAGGGTGCACTTATCCTGTAATGGAGAACCTCTCTGTAGTAATTTACATGCTGATTTTATAAATTGATATATATATATGTATTGTATTTCTACTCCATCTGTGCCATACTAGAAAAAAATTGATTGGATGTAGGATTCATCTATGTTGTAAATACAAATGAGGCCTAATCTACTGTTTGATCCATATATAGACATTTTGTCACTATGTAAGATTAACATTACTTAAACTCCAATGCAAAAATTATATGTAAACCTTAATGGAATGACAGTTAGTTTGTGAAAACACTATATATATCACACATAATTGACATTTATTAACTAAATATCTGTTTTTATCTTTATTTATCATCTGTGGCAACTCAGTGCTGTGATCTCTTGCAGCCACTTTGTCATACATGTACTCCAGTAATGGCTGCATGGCATTTTTTTAGGACAGGTTTCCTCATAGTGACAATAAGTTACAATGCCTCTGTAATGTGTAGGACACTTGGGGTTCTATTAAAAAAAAAAAATTGCTTTGCAAATATTTCAAAATGTGTGCAAACATAATTAATGACACCATAATGTTTGTAATATGCGTGTAATAGTTTCCTTTTTGCCTATTGCCTGGCAAATATGGTATTCGCCCACTGAAAAGCAACAAGGAAACTATTACACACATATTACAAACATTATGCATTTTACTCTTTATGCTTGCATAAATAGTTAAACGTTAGCAATAGACCCCTTGTTACCATCATTTAAAGCCTGCGTAAGAAGGTGAGAACTCGGAGCACAACTGGGAGGCAGGAACAAAATGGTAACACCCTATAACAGGATTACCACTATTTTATTTTAATGAAGCTACAGATTTAAAAAGTTTTAAAATGGGTCTTCTTGACATACTCATGTTTAACATTGCTTAGAGGTTTTATGTTTATATATGCTTTTAACAGAGTTGGGGATCTTTGAAATTTGTATTTTTAATTTCATGTTGTATATATTAGGACAATATTAAAGTGGTTCTAAAGGCTAAATGCGTTTTACCTTAATGCATTCTCTGCATTAAGGTAAACAAACCTTCTGGGTGCAGCTCTCTATCCAGCCACCCCTATGCTTACCTGAATCACCTTAATCCAGCGATGTGCAGGAGAGCAGCAGCTCTCTCAGCTTTCTCCCTCTTTATAACCCCAGGCACAGCAGTGGGAGCCATTGGCTCAATCACAGCCAGTGAAGAGGGAGTGGGAGCAGGACCAAGCCACACTCTGTGTGTCTACGGACCACATAAGTGCTCCCATAGCAAGCAGCTTGCTATGGTGGGCACTCGGCAGGGGGAAGATCCAGGAGCATGAGCAGGGGTGTTAGAAGAGGAGGACTAGGGTTGCCCTCAGCAAAACCATTGCACAGAGTGGATATGTAAGACATGCTTGGTTTTTTTTTTAAAAATAAGGGGTTACAATCGCTTTAAATGTCACATTCCTTTGCACCATGTTCTTATAAAGAAACAATGCACATTTCTGTTCAGGTAGTTTACAAAACCTAAATCCTAGTAAGACAGGAAGGTAATCTCTAATCTGATAGCAGGTTGAAATCCTGAATCATCTGCCATTATCATTGCTAAGTCATTTACATCCTTTTTTCTTAACACTAAAAATTCTTACGAGATATCATTAGACTGTTACAACCTATAATGGAAAAATCAATGCTGTAAGAAAATTAAATTTTACTGAGAGCCTTTAGGCAAAATGTGATGTAAAAAATGCATTTTATCTTCCCCTGTGGTTCTGAGTAAAACGAAAGAATGGAAACTGGGTTAGCTGTCAATGTTCAATACATTTTAAGCCAAGACAGAAAGGCCCTGAACCAAACTGTAGCCTAATGTGTTCTTTCCTTAATTACTTAATAATATGAAGATAACCACCTTAATCAGATCAGAGGAAAGGTCAGTAGTCTTTTATACCCCTTTTGAAAAAAGGCTGTGGTCACAATCAATGCATGAATTCTTCATCTTTCCCGGAAGACAATTTAGCAAAGAGAAGACTGATTCACCTGCCAAGGCATAGAGAAACAACTTCTGAACCCCCCAGAGAGAACTAAAGAAAGGAGCTAAAATGGAACGTTGTGATTGTGATATAATCAAAAAGACGACGATCAAAGCTACCAGCTTGTAAGGATACGACATATATAGCATGTTTGCCACATTTTGTAATCACTGTAAGTGGTCACTGTCATTTGCTAGTTGACAGAAAAGGCCGACATAGATTGACATACCTGCTGTTGAAATGCAACATTATAAGCTCTTACATTTATCTGCTTCCATATAATGGATCAAAGGAATAGAATACAATGCAGGACATATTTTTTTAACTTATTTCAAAAATCACTAATTGCAGCGTGCCCACTTGATATTCAAAATTTGCACTGAGAGAGAAGAGTGTTTAGGATTGTGATATACAACTATGACTGGAAAGATGAACAAAAACAGCAAATGTAAATTATACTTGATACATTTTTCAACTGAAGGATTTTGAGAAAGATAATGGTAATGTGTTCGCCAGCAAATTAAGCTTGTAAGAGCTGTACTATTTCAATATAAGGATCTGTTCATCTTCTCAAGTTCAGCACAGTCAATTATCTTTTGTAAATGTTAATTTTTTTGCATATATTTAAAGTAAAGCAAAACACATATAGCTTGACTACAAACTATAATCATGTCTGTGAAGGAAAGCATGTATTATGTATTTTGACTGACCTTTGGAGGGGTCAGTGTGCTTTTTTTTTTCCTTAAAAGCCAGCAATGAGTACTCATTTGGGGTTATTTTAAATTGTATCATTTGTTTTTTTTTCTTTGTGACTTTTGTAACCTGGAGAGACAATGCCCCCTTGTGCATGGAAAAATGACCATATCAGGGATATGCAATTAGCGGACCTCCAGATGTGGCAGAATTACAAATCCCATGAGGCATAGCAAGACTCTGATAGCCACAAGCATGACACCCAGAGATAGAGGCATGATGGGACTTGTAGTTTTGCAACAGCTGGAAGTCTGCTAATTGCATATCCCTGCCATATATGATCAATGATGATACTAAGGCAGTAAATTCCCCCAAAACGCATTGCCTCTACTTGTCTACTTTTATCTCCAATAAATAACTATAAAAATCATCAAGTGAGACCTTCTTCTTTTTGGACATCGGGCGCTCCTCTCTAATCACCCAAGTGTTCACTGTGGTAATTCCTCCATTGTTTTTATCAGAAAGGTAGCAGCCCTAAACCCTAACAGAGTCTATCACTTACCACTTACAATTGGGATACAACCCATTGGAAGCAATTCCTTCTATATGTTCCACACAGTAACTTGTTGTTAGTTAGCCTTGAGCGGCACCAGTCCAGCGCTGTCTTCCACTCAAACTTGATACCGAGGCAGTGACCTTTTTAAAAGCTGTCATCTACCGGATTTGTCATTTGGCAGGTGACAAAAATACGCATGGGAAATGACTCAGCATTTTTTTTTCTGCTGTGTCATCGGGCATCATGATTGATCTGGATTATTAGATGACATCATATTTACAAATGGACGTGTCAAACATTTGGGTGTCTTTATTTCTAGGTTTTTGTTAGTAAGTAGTGGTACTTTAACCACTTCAGCCCCGGAAGGATTTACCTCCTTTCTGGCCAGAGCACTTTTTGTGATACGGCACTGCGTTGCTTTAACTGACAATTGCGCCGTCATGCAACGCTGTACCCAAACACAATTTGTGTCCTTTTTTCCCCATAAATAGAGCTTTGTTTTGGTGGTATTTGATCACCTCTGTGGTTTTTATTGTTTGTGCTATAAACAAACAAGGAGCAACAGTTTTTGTAAAAAAAAATATTTTTTTTACTTTTTGCTATAATACATATAAAAAAAAAAATTATAAAAATGTATTCCTCAGTTTAGGCCGATATGTATTCTTCCACATATTTTTGGTAAAAAAAAAATCACAATAGGCGTACATTGATTGGATTGCGCAAAAGTTATCACATTTACAAACTATGGGAATAGATTTATGGTATTTTTATTCATATTTTTTTTAAACTAGTAATGATGGTGATCGGCGATTTTTAGCAGGACTATGATATTGCGGTGGACAGAATGGACACTTTTGACTCTTTCTTGGGACCAATGACATTTATACAGCGATCAGAGCTAAAAATAGCCACTGATCACTCTATAAATGTCATTGGCAGTGAAGGGGTTAACACTAGGGGGCTATCAAGGGTTAAGTGTTCCCTAGGGAGGTGTTTCTAACTGTGGGGGGAGTGTAGTGACTGGGGGTGGAGAAAGAAAGCTGCTCCCGATCACTGGGAACAGCAGACCTCTCTCTACTTCCCTGTCAGAATGGGGATCTGTTAGTTTACACTAACAGATCCCCATTCTGGCTCTGTGAGGAGTGATTGTGCAATAGAGCTGACAGCAACTGGTTGGCAAGTGGCTAATCATTCACATGGGGGGCTGGAATCTGTGTGGCCCATTGTTGTTAAAGGGGGCTTTCAGACTCCAATAAGCCTGTCACCTGCAGACACTCACAGCCAGCAGCACAGGGTTGTGTGAAAGAAGCCCTTGTCCTCATCAACATGGTGCTTTGCCAGGGTCAAAAACAATACCAGACTCAAATGGTCTGGTATGAAAAATTAGGTAATTCCACTTTTTTATATTAAAAACAGCTAGTGGCATCACTGGCTGTTAAAGGGATTTTAAAGTCTAAGCATCTTTTATCTTAATGCATTGCTTGCATTAAGTTGAAAAAAATGTAGCTACCTTTTCTACGCCTCCTACCCCTAAACACTTACATGTCTTTTCTGATTGATCTAGCCCTGTGCCCAGATGCAGCTCTCCTCCCTTCACTTCCTCTTCCCACAAAAGACTAAGGCAGCCATTGGCTCCTGCTGCTGTCATGAAATCATGTTAGGAGGGGTCAGAGGATGTGGCCAAGCTGCTCTGTGTGTCTATGGATGTACACAGCCAGGTTCATGAACATGCTGGCATGGTAGCCCCCCATAGCACATGGTTTGCTATGGGAGCACCCACAGAAAGAAGATGCAGACAGTGCAGGCATTGGATATAGTTACTGATAAAGAAGTAAGGAACCGCTCTGTGCAATAGTTATTGATGCAGTGGTGCCTGTAACCACCAGTGTTCTTAACATATATTGACAGCGGGAAGCTGTCATGTGTAATAGTGGAAGTAATACCTCTGTTATAAACAACATTTGACTGTCACTGAATGGATAGAAATGCGTCAAAATATGCAAACAGCCAAAGTTCAGCTTGAATTTGTGTCTGGACTAAACCTTGAGCTCATCCCTAATAGGGACCAGAGGACAGTGCCACAGCATGCAGTGGTGGACATAGACATTCCATACTACCAGAAGTGTAGAATGCTGTAGAATCCAGAGGTTGCAGCTCCATATTGGTTGGAAACACAAACAACTAGAGAGGTAAGTAAAATACCTATTTTGTATGCTATATTCTTTTATTGAGAAATCATATAAAAGGTGTCTCATCAAGCCATACAGCAGAGTAGCAACAGAAGAGGTTTGATCAACATAGAAACATAGAGAGAGACAAGGCCTTAGAAGTCAAAAAGAAGGGTTGTGTCAAATTCAGTGAGAATAGACACAGGAGAGACAGGAGGGCCAGAAGGATAGTTGAGAAGTGATCTTAGGAAAGCAAACTATCTATGCATAGTAATAAACAAAGAAGTTATGTGTGACAACATTCTTGGTGGTGGCAATGACAAAGAAGGAAGAGCTGGATAAGGAAGTAACTTTAGAACAATAATAGCCAGGTAAACTTCTATAGTCACTAATCCAAGGAGCCCATTGGACATAATACTTTGGCATTGCTAAAGTGATACTAAACACACACTGTTTAAGTTACACTGTCCCTTCTATTTCTGTATATGGATGATGGAACTGTAATTGTTTTAATTCCTTGCTAACCAGTCACCGCAGTTGTACTGTGGCAGGTTATTGAGGCTGTGCAAATCGGCATCATTGTACCTTGTACGCTTTAAGAGCTATAGGGGGTGTGCGCGATGCTGTAGCCGATGCGCGTGGCTGGCGGCCACAATGCCTGCCGGCTACCTGCGATCGTTCCACAAAGAGACAGAACGGAGATCTGTCAATGTAAACAGACAGATCTCCATTCTGTCAGGGGAGAAGAGAGAGATCTGCTGTTCCAAGTAATCTGGAACAGCGAGTTATCTCTACTTCCTGTCAGCCCAGCCCTCCACACAGTTATATACACCTAAATAAAACAAGTCAATATCGGCGCCAGGCAAAAATCAACAAGTGAGCTTCTGAACACTATAAGGTGAGTCTTTGTACTATTTTATTACATATGCTGACTATTGGAGAGGGAGATCGGAGAGCAACATGAGGGAGCACAGCTCATGCTGAAGAGTTCATCATCTCAGCTGTTTCCTGTTGGAGGTGTCTAGAGGCTGATCTGATCCGCAGAGGGTCGGATAGATAAGGTGAGGGGCTTGACAAACCTTGGTGGTGGAGACTATCTGCACTGTGTGAATATCTGGGAGTCAGTCTATGCACACTGAAGAGCCGCCCTACACTTGTATCGCCTTTCCCTGTTTTTGGATTTTTCTGGCCTGACTCTTTCCCATATTTTGATCAAAACCTATGGGACTCTGATGGACACATATATGTTCTTTCATCAGTTTGGATTATTACTTATAGGACTTTGTTTGATACATATGGTTCATGTTGTTTATATGAATGATTAATCAGTGATAGCGCTGCACTTTTTATTGCTTAGTTATATACACCTCCCTAGAGAACATTTAACCCCTTGATTGCCCATAGTGTTAACCCCTTCCCTACCAATGACATTTATACAATAACCAGTGATTATTTTTTAGCTGTGATCGCTGTATAAATGTCATTAATCCCAAAAAAGTGTCAAAAGTATCCTATCTGTCCGCCAGATTATCCCAGTCCCACTAAAAATTGCAGATCGTTGCCATTAGCAGTAAAAAATAAATAAATGATAAAAATGCCATAAATCTATCCCCTATTTTGTAGACGCGATTACTTTTCCGCAAACCAATCAATATACGCTTATTGCAATTTTTTTTAAATAAAAATATGTACTTTTTTTGGGATATTTATTATAGCAAAAAGTAAAAAAAAAATTGTTGCTCTTTTTTTGTTTATAGCGCAAAAAATAAAAACCGCAGAGGGGATCAAATATCACCAAAAGAAAGCTCTATTTGTGGGGAAAAAAGACATACATTTTGTTTTGGGTACAACATCTCATGGCCACGCAATTGTCAGTTAAAATGACACAGTGTCTTATCATAAAAAGTGCTCTGGTCAGGAAGGGGGTAGATCCTTCCAGGGCTGAAGTGGTTGATTAAAATAAAATCTAAGTAGCTTTTTCCTGATCGATATACAGCTGTCACCCAGGTCTTTCCCAGCCTGTCTACAGGGAAACATAAGCAGGGGGAACTTCTAGTAACCTGCTGCTGATCACATGTTTAAAAAAACAGCCTTTGGAATAAAAATAACTTCCCTACCACCATATACAGAATGACGACTGGAAAGTGGTTCAGTTATCCTGACTGGGTGTCATATGATTTCCAGCAGGAAAACAAGTTGGTGGCGCCTGCAGGGATGTGCAGGGATGTGTAGCATGGTGATCAGTGATTTGGTGTGTCAGTCTGACACACTGCATCGCAGATCGTGGCAAATCACAGCTGATCACAGTGTAAACAGTAAAAGCCGCATTTTGCCATTTCTTCACTAGCCAGTGCCGTGACTGGCGGCTCCCACATGCATACGTGGGAGTGACATCATGCGATGGATTCCTCTGCCCCGGAAGGGGCAGTGCAGGCTTTGTTTGCAGTTAAGTGCAGGGAACTAAAGAGAAAGTAAAACCCATCACATACAAATATATATTTGAAATCAAATCTTTATTAACTTGTGGCAATAACATGGTGTGGGTGAATTTCTGCCAGTCACAGGCTGGGTCATGCCCCTGAAGCCTGTGTCTTAGAATAAGAGAGAGGTGAAGCCTCCATCAATTTACACGCAGTATCCTGTCCCCATTGTGTTTAGCAAGTTAGTGGGCATGGAGGAGGAGTGACGGAGTGGGCTGTCATTTACCACTGTGTATACGCCCACATGTGTGTCTCTATAGTCACATGGGCTGCTCATGTGTGATATGGAAAAATGCTCAGCATAGAAACACTGAAAACTGAGCATGTGCAGAGCTGCCAACACTGTTCTGCAAAATTCCCAGCTGAATTGGGGACAGAAGAGGGAACTAGAGAACAGCAGGATCAAACAGTTTTTTGCATAATGCATAAAACAAATCTTATAATGATTAAGTGAGTATGGACAGCATGTAATACAGCGTTTATTGATAGTTTCTGATGTGGGCTTAGTGACACTTTAAGTGAGATTTGCAAACATGTATTCTAACAAAAAGGGGTTGTTTAGAATTTTGACAACATCCATGAGGGATGGGGAGCAGGCACTTCCATTTTCTTGTGAAAGACAAACTGTAAAATGGTCAGGCTAGGTGTCTGCCTTTGTACCTAATAAGACAACATGTGGTGTGAGAGAACCAGATGTGCTAAGTAATAAACAGAGCAATATCTGTCCCTAACTTAGGAAGACTTAGGCAGGACCACCATATGTGATAGGGAGTTCCAATTAAGCCGAAGTTCCTCCAACTGGAGGGAGAAGTGGATGGGTAAATGGCTACCAATTTAAATGGGGTATGGTACCAATTATGGAAGAGTTTTTCAATGGATTCCCAGTAAGTTATGCATTTTGATTATTTCAGAGTCAATTTCAGTGCTTGAATCCAATGCATAGGGGAGAAGAAGAGTTGAAGCATACACTCCCAGTATGTCAAGGCAGAAATTTTGACTAGTGTTGTCGATTAGTCTTGTGCAATTCGTTACGTTCCATATTTTGTTTTTACCAAATTTCTCAAAATTCGGAAATTCGGACGAGTTGTGAATTCCGAATTTCTGAAATTTTTCAGAATTTTCGTTTTTCGATTCGAAAATTCGGCAATGCGAAAATCGTAAAATCCAAATTGTGGAAATTCGGCAATCAGAACAGCCGAAAATCCAAAATTCGGAAATCTGAAAATTTGAAAATAACAAAGAACATTTGAAATAATGACTAACTAATAAATAACTATTATAGGTATTGGAATTTCCTTGAAAATATGGCTGTTAGTAATACATTTCATATTTAAGTTCACTAACAGCCAAATTTTCAAGGAAATTCCAATACCTATAATTTAATAGTTATTTATTATTATTTCAAATGTTCTTCCTTATTCAGAAATTCGGAAATAAGGAAGAACATTTGAAATAATAATAAATAACTATTCAATTATAGGTATTGGAATTTCCTTGAAAATGTGGCTGTTAGTAAACTTTATCTCAAGGAAATTCCAATACCTATCATTTAATGGTTATTTATTAGTTACTTATTATTTCAAATCTTCTTTGTTATTTTCAAATTTTTGGATTTCCTAAATTCGGATTTTCAACTGATTGCCGAATTCGTGAATTACCGCAATTGCCGAATTTGCAAATTTGCGAATTTTTGAATTCCCAAATTTTTTGAATTTCCGAATTCCCAAATTTCCGAAAAAATAAGTAATGAAAATGAAAACCAATTAATTTTTCAGCCATGCACAAGTCTATTGTCCATTTTGAAAGAAGATTTTCCATCGTGGAGTGAGGTGATTATAAGAGCATTGTAAGTCCCCAAGAAGAGAGTTGTTGCTTCAGGTTATTTATGAGAGGGCAGACCATACCTGAAAATATTTGAAAAAGTTCCCTACAATAATGGACAGGGCAAGAGGAGCAAGGCACTTAGGAGCTGCCTGAGATCGGTACCAATACGTTTGATTGTTACCCACAAGGGCATGGTTTTGTTGGTCAAACAAAACTACTTTGTAGTAGTGGTATACGTTTCTAGCACCCAAACCTACAGTACATAGTAAGTATGGTCACAAAGTGTAGATGACTTTATGCATGCTTTACTAGCCCATATGAATTAGTTTATGGTTGACTGGATTTTTAGTAAGCTGTTTAGGAAGCATCAGAATATCAGAATAGGCATGGTTCTAATCATATAAAGAATATGCAGTAAAAAATACATTTTTTGTGAGGGCTATGCAGCTTGCCCAAGATGCTTTGCTAGATAGAAGGTTCTGGAAAGAGTATAGAAGTCTCCCCATTAAGGTATCATATTAGTCTGAAGGTGACAATAATTGAATACCTAAATAAGTCAAGTAAAATGCCTATTTTATTTCATAGAAGTATCAGTTGAATTTTTATATGAACTTGCAGGGTTGCTTTAAAAACAATTTCAATGTTAAATAAAAACTCAATTAACCCTCCTTCCTACCTCATTTCAATAAACCTACTTTGACACCCTCCAAACCAGTATTTTAATGCTGAACTGTTTATTGCACCTGTGGCAAAAATCTATTTTGATGCTTCAATGTTAACAGGTAGTACTGCGCTGTGTCTTACTATGTGAATAAACATCACACAGTGTATCAAAATTATATAAAATTAGAAATAAAGTGACTAAGTGCAATATCCCAGCAATAGATGATAGTGATAAACAATCAAATAAATGTGTATAAATATAAAGTTCATGAGCATCAGACGTGTCAATCCTTCCGTTCTTGTGGGTGGTGCTCTTCAAAACATATGTCACACACACTAATGCACCTTCACCGCCACCACTGTGCTCACTATGCTCTTACCTCAGCAATCCTTGAATAAGTCATAATGAGAAACCAGTGGCATATAGGATCAAGGTGGTCCTCTCCTGTCCTCCACCTCCTTCTCACTATATACAGGGTATTCAATATAGGCTCACCACTTGCCACAAAAACCACTCCTCAGACCAAGTATGGGTGCCAATGGATAGAAAAAGCCTCACATAGCGTAATATCGTAAAACCAAACTACTTTATTAATCTAAATACTTACATTAAAACAGATACAACTCACTTTAAAATACAAAAACCACGGCATTCGCTGGCTCTCATGTCAGTTTCGGTTTTCAGGCCATGCTCTACGTGTTACGTCACACCACGTGACTTCTTCAGGGGAACCTGATTGGGCATTAGATAATTCTATTTATCTAATGTATGCAGGAAGTGGCGCAAGCACCATTTTTTGTAGACCAATAGAAATACAAGGTATTATAAACATGTAACCATGCGCAGCTTCATGTGCAGTATATGTGTGCATGTACCAAGGGATCGAGAGGATGGCATTACTGAAATCAATTCTCCAATGAAATGGTGGAGGATACTATAGATGTTTATCTCACACACAAATTTCCCCTTTACCTTGTTCAACGTATGTACTTTAAACCTACAAAATGCTACAGCACACATATAGGTTTATTACAAGGTTATTTATACCTGCTGCATGAATATAAACGTATTGTATATTCACAAACCTTTGCCTGTTCGCCATACAGGATAGTTTAATTCACACACGACCTTCAACAAAATGGCGGGCGCCACTCTCTATATTTAGAAAAGCATTTAATACACTAATCTTTATTGATATTCTAATGCCTTTTTTGTGTATAATTTATTTCAGTAATGCCATCCTCTCTATCCCTTGATACATGCACACATCTGTCACACATGAAGCGGTGCACGATTACATGTTTATAATACCTTGTATTTCCATTGGTCTTCAACATACTGCATATATTGGATAAATAGAATTATCTAACGCCCAATCAGGTTCCCCTGAAGAAGTCACGTGGAAGTGACATGAGAGTCGGCAAACGCAGGGTTTTTTTGTATTTTAAAGTGAGTTTTATCTTTTTTAATGTAAGCGCATAATATTTAGATTAATAAAGTAGTTTTGTTTTACAATATTACGCTATGTGAGGCTTTTTCTATCAATTGGCACCCATACTTGGTCTGAGGAGTGGTTTTTGTGGCGAATGGTAAGCCTATATATAATACCTTGGATATAGTGAGAAGGAGATGGAGGACAGGAGAGGACCACCCTGTCCCTATTTGCCACTGGTTTCTCGTTATGACTGATTGCTGAGGTGAGAGCATAGTGAGCACAGTGGTGGCAGTGAAGGCACATTAGTGTGTGTGACTCTTGTTTTGAAGAGCATCACCCACAAGAATGGAAAGATTGGCATGTCTGATGCTTAGGAACTTTATATTTATACACATGTATTTGATTATTTATCACTATCATCTATTGCTGGGATATTGCACTTAGTCACTTTATTTCTAATTTTATATCATTTTGATACACTGTGTGATGTATATTCATATGTTTTATTGTTGGACATATTCACATAGTGAGGCACAGTGCAGTACCACCTTTTAACATTGTATTACCTCAGTATTACCTCATGTGCAGCTGTGAGCACAGAAAGTTTTGCAGCAGTGTCGCTAGCTATTAGACACTATATATTTGACACTATAAAATAATTTATTTGGTATTATGGGAAGATTTTTATTGGTTTAAGCACTGGATGCACTTTTTATCACTGCACTAGATCCATTTATATTTAGTAGTGGTAGTCCAAGGGTATACTTTGTATACTATTTTGGTGCTTGCTGCACTTGTGCACTGAGTCCTTGTACATTTGTATTGAACTGCCCATTAGCGACCAGCACACCTCTGCTGTAGAAGAAAGTGAAAGGCTGGGGTGGCTGATGACTGGTTTATTCAGGAGGGTTGGGATGGAAGTTTAAATTTCAGTTTTCAGTTACAGGTCTAAGTTAAGCAAGTGTTTTGCTGTTACTAGTTATAGTATAGGTGTTCAGGCAAAGAAGACCTAAATCGAAAATAAATGTGCATCTGTTGCCAGTGTCAAACAACCTGATGCTGAACACATCCCAGCAACTACAGGGTGTGCCATTTATATGGATACACCTTAATAAAATGGGAATGGTTGGTGATATTAACTTCCTGTTTGTGGCACATTAGTATATGTGAGGGGGGAAACTTTTCAAGATGGGTGGTGACCATGGTGGCCATTTTGAAGTCGGCCATTTTGAATCCAACTTTTGTTTTTTCAATAGGAAGAGGGTCATGTGACACATCAAACTTATTGGGAATTTCACAAGAAAAACAATGGTGTGCTTGGTTTTAACGTAACTTTATGCTTTCATTAGTTATTTACAAGTTTCTGACCACTTATAAAATGTGTTCAATGTGCTGCCCATTGTGTTGGATTGTCAATGCAACCCTCTTCTCCCACTCTTCACACACTGATAGCAACACAGCAGGAGAAATGCTGGCACAGGCTTCCAGTATCCATAGTTTCAGGTGCTGCACATCTCATATCTTCACAGCATATTTTTTTTATGGTTGTTATGGTCAGTAAAAACCAATACCGGGTGAGCTGCTCCTTCCAGGAGGTACCGCCATTCCTCCAAAGCCGACTTGATGGCAAGCAATTCCCTATCACCGACATCATAGTTCCAGCAAGATGGTGCACCACCACATTATCGGTGTCAGGTCCGAGCATTCCTAGATGAACAGTTTCCTGGAAAGTGGATTGGTCATCGTGGGCCAGTTGAATGGCCCCCAAGGTCTCCCGATCTGATCCCCTTAGACTTTTATCTTTGGGGTCATCTGAAGGCAATTGTCTATGCTGTGAAGATATGAGATGTGCAGCACCTAAAACTACGGATACTGGAAGCCTGTGCTAGCATTT
>BLSH010438267.1:211271-224644 GCA_018402905.1 Glandirana rugosa
CCTTTCACTGGCAGCCGGTGTCCTTTATCTAGCGATAACTCACTCTCCAAGTGTTTAAAAAGATGCCTCTTCAGTTGTGCTCATAAGTTTACATACCCTGGCAGAATTTATGATTTCTTGGCCATTTTTCAGAGAATACGAATGATAACACAAAAACTTTTCTTTCACACATGGTTAGTGTTTGGCTGAAGCCATTTATTATCAATCAACTATGTTTACTCTTTTTAAATCATAATGACAACAGAAACTACCCAAATGACCCTGATCAAAAGTTTACATATCCTGGTGATTTTGGCCTGATAACATGCACATAAGTTGATACAAACGGGTTTGAATGGCTATTAAAGGTAACCATCCTCACCTGTGATCTGTTTGCTTGTAATTAGTGTGTGTGTGTATAAAAGATC
This sequence comes from Glandirana rugosa, assembly GCA_018402905.1. Lineage (NCBI taxonomy): Eukaryota > Metazoa > Chordata > Amphibia > Anura > Ranidae > Glandirana > Glandirana rugosa. The sequence continues at coordinate 211,679 of BLSH010438267.1, forward strand.
AATGAGTTACTGAACTCCTGACAGACCCTTGCATCTTTCATCCAGTGCTGCGCTGACTTTTCTGGATTCTGAGTCACGGGGAAAGCAAAATAATTGTCAAAGGATCTACGGGAAAAGGTAGTTGAACTGTATAAAACAGGAAAGGGATATAAAAATATATTCAAGGAATTGAGAATGCCAATCAGAAATGTTCAAACTCTAATCAAGAAGTGGGAAATGAGGGGTTCTATTGAAACCAAACCACAGTCAGGTAGACCAACTAAAATTTCAGCCACAACTGCCAGGAAAATAGTTTGGGATGCAAAGAAAAACCCACAAATAACTTCAGGACTCTCTGAAAACATATGGTGTGGTTGTTTTAAGAAGCACAATAAAGAGGCACTTGAAGAAAGATGGGCTGCATGGTTGAGTCGCTAGAAACAAGCCATTACTATACAAATGCCACAAAGTATCCCGCTTACAATACGCCAAACAGCACAGAGACAAGCCTCAAACCTTCTGGCAAAAGTCGTTTGGAGTGATGAGACCAAAATTGAGCTTTTTGCCACAACCATAAATCCTACATTTGGAGAGGAGTCAACAAGGCCTGTGAAACAGAGGTGGATTGCTGATGTTTTGGGGATTTGTGAGCTACAAGGGCACAGTAATTTGGTCAAAATTGATGGCAAGATGAATGCGGTATGTTATAAAAAAATACTAGAGGATACATTTGCATTCATCAGCCAGAAAGCTCATGATCCAAACACAAGGCCAAGTTGACCTGTCATTGGCTACAGAAGAATTAACTGAAGGTTCTGCAGTGACCATCTCAGTCTCCTGACCTCAATATCATTGAGCTACTCTGGGGAGATCTCAAACGTGCAATTCATGCAAGAGAGCCCAAAAATTTTCAGGAACTGGAGGGCTTTTGCCAAGAATGGACAGCTTTAGCATCTGAAAAGATAAAGAGCCTCATCCACAAATACCACAAAAGACTTCAAGCTGTCATTAAAGGGGGTATTAAGAACTGTATTAAGAACTGGGGTATGTAAACTTTTGATCAGGGTCATAGGTAGTTTCTGTTGTCATTATTATGAAATAAATGTTTTTGTGTTCTCATTCATATTCTCTGAAAAATGGCCAAGAAATCATAAATTCTGCCAGGGTATGTAACTCTGTGAGCACAACTATATCAAACCACTCACAAAGCTAAAATGTACAAGTAAAAATACAGATACTGGGAATCAATCTTGCCACTTCTTAATTCCAGCATGCATAGTGATGTCACAGTTGTAAGCTCCTCCCTACATGTTTCATCACATCCAGAGTGTGGAAGCTACACTTGTCACCACTCTATTCAAGACGGAAAGGCCCTGCATATAAATCAATCACTCAAAGCCTTATTTTGATTTTAAAGATGTCCAAATAAGGTCCTCTGTTTCCAAACTAAGCATGACCAAGTCTCTTTCTGATGGAGCTAAAAAGGAAGTCTGCTTCTATAGAGTAAACAACTAAGCCTCCATTCGAATATGAATATATAAATATAAATAAAGGATAAATAAAAATAAATGGGTAAGCCTCGATATGAGTACAAACTGAGACCCGCATTCACAAACTGGGAATTTGATTGGCCCGTATATAAAGAGAAAATAATAAAAATATATATATAGGAGACTTGGAAAACTGTGGATACCCACTCATATCCAGAAAAAGGAAAAAAAAAGTAAAACTTTGGACATAAATAAACAAATATATATACATAAAAATGCTTTGGACATCTCCTATTGAATGGATCACATAAGAGAAGTACAAAATTGCAATATTATAATACAATTATCACTCTGACTATTATCCCTAGTAGTCAAAGTCAACAAAATTATTTATATGTAGACATATGACATAACACTAATTGTAATTTTTATGTAAACGTGTAGAAAATATTAGTAATTTCAGAAACATATACCCTAAAAAAAAATAAGATACTAAAATTGCGGTAAACATGTATAAATCCTTATAGCATTAATCATGTTAAATTTTCTTACTTCAAGAGGAAAATAAGTGATTTCTGAGAAGCAGTCTGCACTTAAAGTTACAAGGATATGATGAAAATATTGCTTTTTTTACACATGCTTAACATGACTCAGGCCAATCCTCTTGCTATCCAGTCTAACAGAACCTGTGCATAGTGACTATTGTAAGCTTCTTTCTCATGTCACAGCTCTAGCAATTTCAACATTTGTGAAAATACACTAGGGTGGATTTTCAAAAACTGGAGAGTGCAAAATCTGGTGCAGCTGTGCACAACAGCAAATTAGCTTCTTCAATTAAGTGTTGACAAAAAAATAAACAAAAAAAATGGAAGCTGATTGGTTTCTATGCAGAGCTGCACCAGCTTTTGCACTCTCTAGTTTTACTAAATCAGTCTTACCAATTTTCCTTCATCCAACCAATCCCAATCTCCCATTGCCTGAAGTTGTTTATATTTTATATAGTTTAATCCAATCAGACAATGAATGATGATGTCCTTTTTTTTCATACATACTGTGTAAAAATTGACTGTAATTTTCAATTTGCATTTTCACAGCTGATGTCTAGGGGTTTCTAGAGGTCTGTGACAGAGAGGAAATAAAGCGCTTACGACAGCCAATATACACAGGTACTGTTTGATAAGATAGTAAGATGAATTACATGGTATCCATTCAGGTCTTCAAAATAAAATAAGCAGCATAGATGGTACAATATTAAGCATGTAAATGGTACAAATAGCCAGGCAGGTAGATGTGAAGGTGAAATAGCAGTGGGGTTGACTTACTAAAACTGGAGAGTGCAGAGCATGTTGTGGCTGTGCATGGTAGCCAATCAGCTTCTAACTTCAGCTTGTTCAATTAAGCTTTGACAAAGTAACCTGGAAGCTGATTAGTTTCTATGCAGAACTGCACCAGATTTTTCACTTTCAAGTTTTAGTAAATCAACCCAATTGTTTTGCTTGGCCAATTAAATAAGGGAGAAATCTGAAAGGTCTTATTTTCATTTAGGAACTAATCATATTAGAGAGCATTGGAGAGGTGAATCATTTTGTGCTCCTCTGTAGCATACTGTGAACAATGTTTAACCTCTTGGCACTGACAGTATGCAAATATGCTCACTTACAGCACAGTTACCGGTGGCTAATGGAAAGCTCCCGGTTGCTATTTCTGATCGGGAGCTTTCCAATCATGTGACCGCTGTGACAACCAATCGTGGCAATCACATGATCATAAACCCGCCACACCTCCCAGCAACTGAAAACCCTTAAAGGGCTGGGAGGTGCTTGCACCAAGGGGTTAACTAATATACAGTATTCATATTTATAACATATGACTTGCCACAGGAATTTTAGTAACATTTTAAATTAGCATTATATTTATTATAACTCTTGCTTTTCTTAAATTCTGCGTACAATTTATCCAATCCTACTTGTGAAGTTACATAATTAAAGTAGTTTGAAGCATACAAAAGTCAATTACATTATACCTGTCTACTGTAAATCTTCCAGCATACAGAATCTAGGATGCAAGAATAAATTATCAGGGCTAATGAATATAGCAGGTGTGTAACCAGTGTGATTGCAGCGGTGTGAAATGAATGATATAGGGAGATTTGGAAACATTTGCTGAAAAGCAGTAAGATTTACTCATTCTAATAAATATTATAAAAAGTAAATAGATTTGATGCTGTTCCTGCTTTATGCAAGTGCATTTTTTATTGAAAAACTCATTTTTTCAGGTCAAATATAGTTAACAATGCATACAATTTAAATAGTACACTGGATGCAGAGTTAGCTGATTGGATTATATGAACTGTTCAACTGGATTGAAGAACAGTAGGCAGTAAAATTCTGCACAATAATTACTTAAAGTAATTAAACAGCTTATAGCATAAATAGCACAAAGAAACAGTAAATAGTATAGCTGGATAAAAGAGGGGATCTATACTTACCTTTTAAGAGGCCTGTGTTTTGAAACACTGCCACAATTCTGTTCCCCACTCACTGCAATTATTCAAAATGTATAACCACTGTGCATGTAATGGTTCTCCTGCGCTGGCTCATATATCACTACTCACCCAGCCAGTCAAATACTTGGGGCAACTTTGGAGCGACACCAAGGTGGTGTTTCAAGACACAGGCCTCCAAAAAGTTACAGTATCTCATAAAAGGGAGTACACCCCTCACATTTTTGTAAATATTTTATTATATCTTTTCATGTGACAACACTGAAGAAATGACACTTTGCTACAAAGTAAAGTAGTGAGTGTACAGCTTGCATAACAGTGTACATACAGCTGAACACACAGCCATTAATGTCCAAACCACTGGCAACAAAAGTGAGTACACCCCTAAGTGAAAATGTCCAAATTGGGCCCAAAATATCAATATTTTGTGTTGCCACCATTATTTTCCAGCAATGCCTTAACCCTCTTGAACATGGAGTTCACCAGAGCTTCACAGGTTGCCACTGGAGTCCTCTTCCACCCTCCATGATGACATCACTGAGCTGAGGGATGTTAGAGACCTTGCACTCCACCGCCCATTTGAGGATGCCCCACAGATGCTCAATAGGGTTTAGGTCTGGTGATATGCTTAGCCACTCCATCACCTTTACCCTCAGCTTCTTTAGTAAAGCAGTGGTCATCTTAGAGGTGTGTTTGGGATTGTTATTATGTTGGAATACTGCCCTGTGGCCAAGTCTCTGAAGGGAGGGGATCATGCTCTGCCTCAGTATATCACAGTACATGTAGGCATTTATTGTTCCCTCAATGAACTGTAGCTCCCCAGTTCTGGCAGCACTCATGCAGACCCAGACCATGACACTCCCACCACATTGCTTGACTGTAGGCAAGACACACTTGTCTTTGTACTCCTCACCTGGTCGCTGCCACACATGCTTGACATCATCGAAACCAAATAAGTTTATCTTGGTCTCATCAGACCACAGGACATGGTTCCAGTAACCCATGTCCTTAGTCTGCTTGTCTTCAGCAAACTATTTGTGGGCTTTCTTGTGCATCTCTTTAGAAGAGGCTTCTTTCTGGGATGACAGCCATGCAGACCGATTTGATGCAGTGTGTGGCGTCTGAGCACTGACAGGCTAAACTCCCATCCCTTCAACCACTGCAGCAATGCTGGCAGCACTCATACATCTATTTCCCAAAGACAACCACTGGATATGACGCTGAGCATGTGCACTCAACTTCTTTGGTCGACCATGGCGAGGTCTGTACTGAGAAACTATGTTTCTAAGTATACTCACTTTTGCTGCCAGCGGTTTAGACATTAATGGCTGTGTGTTGAGTTATTTTGAGGGGACAGCAAATTTACACTGTAATAGAAGCTGTACACTCACTACTTTACTTTGTAGCAAAGTGTCATTTCTTCAGTGTTGTCACATGAAAAGATATAAAAAAATGTACAAAAATGTGAGTGGTGTACTTTTTTTCAAGATACTGTAAGTATAGAGACTCTTCTTTCAGTAGATATTGCAATTTGTTGTATTCAACCTGTAGTGACAATGTCACTTTTAGGAGTAAGAAGGAAATTAACACATTCATATATGGCTCAATAACTACAAGTAATGCTACACATTTTGAGCTTTTCTTGGAATTACTGGTTGGTAACTGAAATACTACAATACAGGCTCCTATCCTGTACTGAAATGCTTTCTCTGATATAAGTGCACACTGTGTGCTTTTCTTAGTGTGCAGTAAATGCTACTGCAATTCAAATAGAGCATGCCTCATTTCCTGGCTGAAAAAAAGGTCCTGGGTCATCCAAACCTTTGCACCCATGCCTTTCTGACCTTGGACCACCCCTTCTATTCATTGGATTTCAGTTTTTTCAATCACGGAGGCTCAAAATTACATGTTGGTGATACCTAATGTCATCTGCACGCACATTTTTAGGCATTCTTCAAGGCATTGTTATTGCCTTGCCTTGCTTGCATCAATGATAAGGGCTCTTGAGATGCATGCTTGGACAGGTTTCTGTAATGTTTATAGGAAGTATGTACTGCTTCTTGTTAGTCTCTCCAACCAGACATGATATATCTGCATTACATAGATAGAGACGCAGTGGCAAAGTCACTGGGCCAAAAATAGGGTATGTTATTATAGGTTTTATTTGAAAATGCCACCAGCATGTTGATGGGGAAATAAGAACCAAGAAAGGCTAAATAAAAGCAGAGGAAACTTCAGCTAATATAAGCTAATATAATATTATACATTTGTTAGTGAATTGAAAAAAAAATAACTGATCAAATTATGTTTTTCTTTGTCAAAGCTTAATGTAACAAGCTGAAGTTAGAAGCTGATTGGCTAACATGCACAGCTTCACCAGATTTTGCACTCTCCAGTTGCAGTAAATAGACCCCTGCAGCAGCTGTGATTGGGCCCACTGACCCATGGGCCCAGTTGTGTGAGGTAAATCAAGAAAACACACTTTACCCTAAGAGAAAGTATTTATTTTAGATTCTTAGCTGTTGTGCTTGGCTTTATAGTCAGATATAGGTAGAAAAAAATAGAAAGAGAAAATTATGTTAAATTTGACGCATATTAAAAAAATCCTTTAATTAAGCCAGCTGATTGTTCTCTACTCTGCAAGGAAGAGTTTTATTAAATGTAAAATCCAGTCTATTGATAATTGTTTGCCATTCAGTTTTCATTTACTGCATGCTAGAAATTTGACATGCATGGCCACATGCCATATGCAAAGCTAAACTTTGAATATCTAATCTCCGGAGAGCATTGTCCAAATTTGCTTAGATTAGGCTCTGCTACTGTATATGATTTGTCTTCATGTGATGAAAATTGGAATTAATAACTGTAACGCTTCATAATTGGAAGCTATTATTTCATGAGGTTTCCTGAGAAATATTCTGAGGTTGGCTTGCAAAATTCATTTTCAATGTGCATAGTATATCTCACCAAAGACACAGTTCTTTCAAAATAAATACTAGGCTTGTCAAGGATTTCCAAACATTTTTTTTTAACAGTGAGTTGTTGCCATAACAACTGCTACATTTTGCCATAGTAAATTCTCTGCCTGGACAATGCTGAGTAGTGGCATGAAAACACTTTCATAAAAAAAATGAAACTTTTACTGCAACCTATATATCTTCTGTCTAGAAGACAAGATATAATGTTATTCCTTAATATTGTGGCTATTACTATTCTGCCTGCTTGATATATAATAAATCATATGGCATGTATAGAACATATGTTTGATTGACCAAGGTCAAGACAACATTAAGTTTGATTAATAATAACTGCAACCTATTTTGCTTTTTTATGTATGGCTTCTTAACTATTTTTCTTTAAGTAACTGCATTTAAAAAAATGGATCTGTTAGCAAAAAATGAAAAGGGTGCTTTGACTGTTCTTGTTCCTGTAGTTTCAAGTCAGTTATGCATTCAATGAGATTCAACAGTGAACATTAAGGCAGCAATCTCCAGTGGAGTGGATGAATTTCTGATAAATTGTCCCAAAGGGTTTATAAAACATATTCCCCCATAAAACAAGCCACAATATGTTTCCCTACATTAGTCAGCTTTGACATTCAGGCTGCTGAATCTTCCAGGCTGCTATTGGTACCTGCCATCCCAAAGCAGTAAACAACCCAGTGTTTATAGCAGGAAAGCTCATACATCCATTTCAAGGTTTACAACGATAAAAGGCTGACTGCCTACATAAACTAAAGTGGGCTCAACTGTTGTTCTTGCTCTTTATTGCTCCTTTACTGCAGTGGTCAAACGGTTCCTTTGAGACTCTACACGGGTGCTCTGCCAGCTATACGTTAGATGTTAGACATCTTCGTCAGTGCTGTGCCTATGACAAACAGAGACAAAAGAGTGCTAAATAAATAAATGAGTGCTGTGTTATTTTATTTTACAACTAATGAAATTAATGGTGAAATTAAAGGGGAAATATACAATATATTTTAAAAAGTATGCATTCTTAGCAACTACTGTAATGTTTACATAAAAGTACTTCTTCTTCCACACCTACTCTTCTTCTTCCACACTTACTGTTTTATTCTTTCATGACTGTACCCTAGTGTACCAGTAAGTAATTAAAATTCTGCAATTTGTGCCACGTACAGAGACCAATTGGCTATTCCAATGTAAGCAGTTTGTAATCAAATTTTTACTATTTGTGGTGCATGCAGAGACTGGGGACTGTTAAAATAGATGCTGGCCAGAGGAGTTTCTCTTTTCCCCCTAAAAATGTATCAACTATACTTAGAAACATATTTTATCTAAAATTTGATAGTCGTATATTTATGTTTAAAAATAGAAGGCTATTTCCTTCAAAAATATTCTTTTGTTTTAAATAGGTTTGAAAAACTAGACTAATATAATATAATATAACATAATATAATGTAATAATATGTTACAATATGTGCATCAGTGCATCAGTACATATTAGGCCTTTACAAGCTCAGCTACCACAAACCCTTACCACAATATATACTCACTCAATTTAAAGGAAATTTAGTGCATTTGCATCCTCTATACTCTACTGCTTAGGCTATAAGACAGCACACACTAGACTTGTGATCAGTTCCACGGCTGAACAATATTTCATGTCAAAGGCTGTTCTATAATTAGTAGCAAAGATCTCTATGCAAACAAATTATACATTGGAAACATACACATGTTATACTGACAAATATTATGCAATTCATGCCTCCAAATATGCAAAATAAATGTAAGTATATATAAATGTAAGATTGTTAAATTATAGAAAATCTGCAAAGAGTATAATTTAAATGAAAGGGTGTAATATAGCTGAAAGTTCTAGTTCTAGAATATGTTGGCAGCCGCCTATTACAGTAAAGGACATTTTACTTCACCAGTTTGGCTCTCACACTTGTACATCTCATATGGGCCAGAAATATATATATATATATATATATATATATATATATATATATATATATAAAGGCAAATTTGGTGGCCTGAACTTATGGGAGGAGTCTGGAGGGTATTTAAGCAGCTCACTCCCCCATGCTCTTGGTCGGTTCCAGTGTGCGATACCCTCGCTCCCATCCCCCTTTTTAAGGGCACTTCTCAGCACATTCTTCTCCACAATCTCCATTACTTATATAGGGTATGCCCCCTTCACTTGGCATACCGACCAGATGACCAGGGCACACCTCAGGTCTATTTATGTTGTAAGTCTTGTCGCATGTTTATGTGATCCACATCTAACTTTGGTCAGAGGGCTACGACAATAAATATATATATACATATATATATATATATATATATATATATATATATATATAGTGTTTAAGGACAAATTACTATTGAACATAAAAGTATAATTTGTGTTTTTTGGAATGACAGATTTTGATTCTGACGCAAAGCATTGCACGGTTATTAACAAATAAAATAAAAGATTTTCAAATGCAACACTAACAAATAGAAAAAAAAACAAGTTTGAATATCAATGGTTAGAAAAATAGAAAGCAATGAAAAAAAATCAGCAAGAAAACAATAGCAAAAGGGGAGGAAAGAAAAAAAAGTAGTTAATAAAGGTAAATTAAGGGTTAAAAAGCAGTAAAATAGGAAGATTTTTTTTTGAAAAATGCAGGATTTTCATCAAAATACAGAAAAAGTTATGTTTTAGAGCACAAACTATTAACCTCCCTGGCGGTAATCCCGAGTGTGGCTCGGGGTGGAATATCAGTACCGTTAGCGGTAACCCCGAGCCACACTCGGGATTGCATCGCTGGATCCAGGCAATGTTACTCACCTTGTCCCCTGGATCTAGCAATGTCCTCCCGCGGTGTCAGCATGTCTGTCCCTCCGCCCGATGCCTCTGTGTGTCGGGCTCCGGTCTCTGCGAGCGTCGCACGGGGACGGAGACCGGCGGGAAATTCAAATAGTGAAACACACAGTATACGTACAGTACACTGTAATCTTACAGATTACATTACTGTATCAAATCATTTCACATCCCCTTTGTCCCTAGTGGTTTGCCCAGAGCAATGAGAATGTCCATAGCAACCAAAAAGTGTCCCTTTACTTCAAAAGTGTTTTTTATCAGCTAGAAAACACCGATAGTAAATAAGAATCATTTGCAGAATTGAGTGATACTGATTTTTGGGGAAATTTATCATCAGAAACTGAAAGTGACGACAGCGACAATTCTGCAACTGAGCAAATTTCAGTGTTTTTGGTTTGATTACATTATTGAATACATTTTATTACTATTACGTTATTATTTCTGACAATTATTTATAGTTATTTATTATATTATAATTTATGATTTCGTGTTTCAAACTTTATCATACCCGGGATGTCTACTAGACTCTTGTTTGGACAGATTTAAGTGAGTTATTCCTAAGAATTACAGGCCTACAATATAAAACGCCAAATGTCCATGCAAAATAATCGTACCACTTTCAGCACCAAAAATCTGAAATAATCATACCGCCAGGAAGGTTAAAGAACAATGATCCACCAACCCAAAGGAAGCAGAATGTGTCTGCCAAAAGTGGGGTAAACAAAACAAAATAAAACTGAAAGAAAGAGGAAAAAACAAGGATGGGGGGATTGCTAATTAAAGTGGGAGGCAAGAGAAGAAAGAACAGAGTGGCAGACAGGGAGTCCAGAGAAGAAGGGGGGGGGGGTGAGAGAAGGAAGAGCACAGGAGAGGATCAAAGAAAGAAAGGAAGGGGATGGAATTTCCCCCAGGCTGGAGGTTGAGGAGGATTAGTTTGAGAGGCCTAGGCTGGATGGGCGCAAGGTTGGAAGGGTGTAAGACCACCATCGAGTCCACACTTAAAGGAATTCAGCATGAGTATCATTGAGTACACTCGTAATTTTTTCGTGGATCATGAGGGTTGTCAATGTACTCTTCATCTCGGCTACTGAAACAGCCATTATTTTCACTATTGTGCGTTTAGCAGCTATAAATAGGTAAGTGGTCAATTGCTGCTGGTAGGAAAAGAGGCTCGGGTTTAGACAATGGAACAATGCTAGCTTGGCATCCTTGCATTTGGGTATGTGGAAAAGGGTGAACAGAAGACCCTTGACCAGAATCCCACTAACTAGGGGCAGGACCACCAAATATGGATTTTTGTCTCCTCGCTGACCACAGCCACAGAAGCATCTTTCACTATAGGATGGATTCAGCTTGGCAATGCGGGCTGGGACCCAATACCATTGAAGGAAGACTTTATAGGCTGCTTCCAGCATGGAGTACTTTGCTATGCTAGACCAGGCCTTGTGCCAATCTGCAAGATCAATGGGGGATAAGTCTCGTTCCCACTTCAGCAGATAGGAGAGAGAAGCAGATGTGCTGCTAGAGTTGAAGGAAGAATATATCATAGAGAGGGTACCGAGGGCACTTTTTAGGAGGCACAGCTTAGGAGAAAGCCACAAAAGGGTGGAAATGGGGACCTGTGCACAGTTCAGGACCTCCAGGCAAACCCAAAGAGGGGTGTCAATCGAAGCGTGGAGCATGGCAAGCAGAGACATTTATGCTGCTTGATAGTATTTTGCAATGTTTGGAATGCCCAATCCACCTCACAGTCTATGGACATATAGAGTAGAGCTGGAGACCCTGACCCTGGGGCACTTGTATGTCCAAATGAAAGAGAGGAGTCTGTTCTGGAGAAGATGCATGTAGAATACCGGGACTCAGACAGGCAGAGTCCTGAAAAATATAGGATCTTTTGGAGAATGGTCATCTTGACTGCGTGAATACGGCCAATCCAAAACAGGGTAGGGAAATGCCAAGAGGCCACAAGGGCCGTGATAGTATGCTGAAGAGGGAAAACGTTGGCATAGAGTAGGGAAGTGTAAGAGGATGTCAGCCTAATTCCCAAATAGTCCAATGATGAGCTGGCCAAATGGTATGGAAAAACTAATTTTGACTTAAACACATGCATCAGAAGCACATATGCATGAAAATGTTGTTTGGGCTGCACATGTTACATCTTGCCACGCATGCTGGAGTGAAAACAATAATTCTAGGCCCATTATTTATGTTGAACTCTAAACTGATAACTTGTAGGGGCTTGTAAATTGTTGCTTATGAAAAGGTTTAGGTTTGTGGCCCATTTCACAAGCCCACCCAATCTTAAGGCTTGACATGTTGGGTATTTATTTCCTCAATGCAACTTCACCTTTATATTTAACCAAAAATGAGTACTACATATTGTGTTTGTGTGCCCTAAAATTAGCGTTAGTGTATTTTTTACAGAAACTTTGTGCTTGACAAACTATTGCACTAAAATCATGTAATGTACACAGTTGCCAATACCACCCTTATATTCTCCTGAGTGTCTGCTTTCAGAAGATACATAATGTTTTGGAGTTTTAAGTAATCTTCAGCCATTTTTTTTGTAAACATGTGTGAAACAAATGCAAAAATGGCTCTGACAGCAAAATTGTTAACATACCATTGAACGCATTTTGTTATATCAGTTTAATAAGTAAAAAAAAAAAACATGATCTTGCTAAATGCCTGAAATTCAGTCAACTCCCTTGTAGTGACTTGACAACACATTGGCCCTGATTTACTATACCTCCCAAATCTACTCCAGCAGTGCCTTAAAATAACCCCCAATTAAAGGCAATTACAACTTCAGCTCTCACAAAAGGGAGTAAATTAACTCACATGCGGCGTCTATTTGCCTGTGAAGATGCCTCTCAGATCACATGTTCTATGTGCCTGATGTTGGCTGGAATCGAACCTGTGATTTCAGAATTCCTCCATTTAATGCTTGTATGCAAGTTCATTGCCATAAAAAAAACAAAAAACATTACCACCCCTCTCTCTAATTTTAACCACTTCAGCCCCGGAAGAATTTCCCACTTTAGGACCAGAGCACTTTTTGCGATTCGGCGCTGCGTCGCTTTAACTGACAATTGCGCGGTCATGCGACGTTGTACCCAAACAAAATTTGCGTCCTTTTTTCCCACAAATAGAGCTTTCTTT
>BLSH010438267.1:281138-294518 GCA_018402905.1 Glandirana rugosa
GTTCCAGAGATTGTAGGTGGTCGAGGTACTACAGCAGTACCACCTCACCTTCTCCTGAGGTCACCGTTGGACACTTCGAGACCACTTGAGGTACGGGTTCTCCCAATTCCGTCACGACCTTTTATTACCACCGGTGTGTTTTATAACTGTGAAACCCGGGTTAAACCTGTAAAAACCAATCCCCACATGAATGAAAACAACGGTCGTCAAATCTGTAATTACTGACACACAACTCATCTCAACTCGATTGGAGACCTTCAAGCCCAAGACGACCAGGCAGGCTTGAAGCCCTGTTTCAGGCCCAGGCCCAGGCCTGCCTTGGGCTTGCTAGCGTGCCTGTTGCTTGGGGTAATCGTTGTCCGTGCGATCGTTCGGGTTCCGTCCGGACCCGGACCCGGACTTTGTCCCGAAGTTCGGACGGACCAGCAGAACCCGAACTTCCAGAGGTTAGCTCAACTCTACTCAACACACAGTCATTAATGTCTAAACTGCTGGCAACAAAAGTAAGTACACCCCTAACCAAAAATGTCCAAATTGGGCCCAAAGTGTCAATATTTTGTGTGGCCACCATTATTTTCCAGCACTGCCTTAACCCTCTTGGGCATGGAGTTCACCAGAGCTTCACAGGTTGCCACTGGAGTCCTCTTCCACTCCACCATGACGACATCATGGAGCTGGTGGATGTTAGAGACCTTGCGCTCCTCAACCTTCCATATGAGAATGCCCACAGATGCTCTATAGGGTTTAGATCTCGAGACATGCTTGGCCAGTTCCTCACCTTTACCCTCAGCTTCTTTAGCAAGGCAGTGTTCATCTTGGAGGTGTGTTTGGGGTCGTTATCATGTTGGAATACTGCCATGTGGCCCAGTCTCCAAAGGGAGGAGATCATACTCTGCTTCAGTAAGTCACATTACATGTTGGCATTCATGGTTCCCTCAATGAACAGTAGCTCCCCAGTGCCGGCAGCACTTATGCAGCCGCAGACCATGACACTTCCACCACCATGCTTGACTGTAGGCAAGACAAACTTGTCTTTGTACTCCTCACCTGGTTGCCGCCACACACGCTTGACACCATCTGAATCAAATAAGTTTATCTTGGTCTCATCAGACCACAGGACATGGTTCCAGTAATCCCTGTCCTTAGTCTGCTTGTCTTCAGCAAACTGTTTGCAGGCTTTCTTGTGCATCATATATTGGGATGACAGCCATGCAGACCAATTTGATGCAGTGTGTGGCATACTGACAGCAAATGATAAAAACAAGAGAGGGGCGCACCGACCTAGTGCAATATTGTTTGAAGGGTTTATTGAGAAATCTTGAGCGAATAAACATATACTCACAAACAGAGCAATTAAAAGACCCAGCAAGGTAAATGGTGGACACAGCGCCTCCAAGGCAACTTCGGAGCTCCACAGCAGGGGGACTGGACAGGGTCCGTGTGGTCAAGCTGACGCATTTCCAGGGTGAACCCTCTCCCTCAGAGCCTACAGACTAGGAGGCATAACCCACATATATATGCTCATAGGCAGGCTGGGTCATGATGGAAAGACACCTCCCCTCTAGGTGGGGAGTGGCTCAGCAACCCAATTAGTTGACAGCATCCCCCATATAAGTGTCTGCATACATAGATAAATAAATACACATATATACACACTCACACATATGCACATACATCTATGCAATAGATAGTGTGTTCCATATATAATTGTTGACATGTATCATCCACAGACATATGCAAGTAAAGTATGCTTACCGGAAATTTTGTTTTCTACAGCCGAAAAACATTTTTGGAAATTTTTGTGAAAAGGCAAAATGGCTAAGCTCTCATTCCCCCTGTTACTCAAACAACGCCACACAGGAGGAGCAGGGTTCCCCAACATACATAAATACTACCATGCAGCTCTCCTGGACCATTTGAAAGCTTGGTTTGACCTTGAGACTGATAAACTATGGGTACAGATAGAAAGGGCAATAGTCTCACAGAGAAACTAGTAAAATTGACCCGAAGACCATTATTTTATCCTGCATTCCCATCAATCGATGCCACATTGATTGCTTGGATAGCATTGCATGAACTGACTGCACAAGGTACACTGTTAATCCATAAATACCACCCATTGGGACCATATGAATACCTTATTCCCTCCATGAGAGTACATAGTGGATCTCTCACAGAAACCACATATGCAGAGTTAACCTTACAGCGATCAACTGCTGTATCCTACTTAGAACTTCAATTACATCACTATCACACTAAAAACCCAGACTCCTACTGTGCCTTACAGGCTGACACATGGGGATATTTAACTACTTCAGACCAAAAACCTAAAAGCCTCTCATGGTTTTACTGAAAACTACAAAATAGCCACTCTCAAAAACCTCTAGTATGTTAAATTGGGATAAGGACCTCAACATAATGTTTACCTCTTCTATGTGGGATAAGGCAATTCAGTCTAGCTATAAATACTTTCATTGCACAAATCATTGGGACCTGGCCTTGAAACTTCTACACAGGAACTATTTAACTCCTATGAGGTCATCACACATTTACAAAGACTCTTCTAATCTCTGCTGGAGGGAATGTGGCCCCAAGGGAACATTATTACATCTAATGTGGGAATGCAAATGTGTGAGGAGTTTCTGGAAATCAATGTTTTCCCTGATGGCATCTGTTACTGGAGTTATTTCCCCCCATAAACCCTCACTAGCCCAACTTAATTTAAATATTGAATGCATATCTACACAATATTGGTACATAGTCAGTCACATGCTTAGAGCAGCTGCCTAACTATCGCCTCAAATTGGAGGACCTCTAACTCACCCAACGTATCAGATGTGATAGCCAGAGTCAAAGATTAATATCTTTACAAAAAGTTTTTTGCATATTCTTCCAATTCAACTCCCCAATTTCTAGATAGATGGCCACTATGGGTGGCAAAGTTTCCAGAGACTCTTCCCTGAAATATTGACACTTGGTTTAGTATACTGCTTAATGATGTTTTATGGCAAAACTAATGGTGGTATTTTTTTCACAATATGGTATTTATAATCTTTTTATTTCTTTTGTTAGTTTTGTTTGGATTCCTTTGTTTCAGTTCCTTTATTTGAACCTGTCTGTTCATATTTGACTGATCTCACTATGATTATAGTGAAATGATTGGTCATACTTTTCTGCTGACAGGTATTCTGTAAGCATACTTATCCATAAGAGTTTTTATACCTACAAATTTAGTTAAGTACCTTAACTGTTCTACTGTTATCAATATCTTGAAACTGTCAAATGTCTTTCTGTATCTTGTCAATTGCTAATGTTGAACACAAAATAATTGAAAGAAAAGTCGGAAAAAACATATTTTCACCTTCTGCAGCTCAAAGTATTGAAGCAAGAGGGTCAGAGGGACAGCCAGGAGACTAGACACAGCCATGAATTCAGCAATGCACACGCTTATGTTTAGAATATAACAAGTTTTCCTTAAAAGCAAAAGACCAGGCAAACTGTTTTATATACAGATGAAATACAACCTAATGCACAAATTATATACATTCTGTATAAACAGCAAATGTATGTGTATTGCTGTCCACCCAGTTCTGAAATGATATATCTCTGCCAAAAAGCACAGTCCTGCCTAGCAGGAGGGAGGGTGATATTTATTTGCTCCAGTTTTACTTTCACTTACAGCTTCCCTACCCTACCCTATGACTGAAAAGTGGAAGGGAAGCAGCACACCAATGAGTTTATCTTTCTTACACTCATTTCTTTCCTCCTATCATCATGCTCCTTGCTCTGCAAAACACCTGATTGGCTCATTGCAGTGCTGTTCTTTTCTCTTCAAATCTAGCTACTGTTTACATTTAAAAATAATTACAAAAATACAAGGATGTATTCATGGTTACAGAGTTGTATTAATTGGTTTCTTTTATATCTGTCTGATATTCAGCTTTAAGAAATTAATGTTTTGATAACATGTTTGTTTCACACTGTATTCTGCATAAGAAAGCATTTTATTATGAAAATTATATAGAATGTTGTTACCTGCTCATGTTCCCCCCAATGCTGGGGGGGGGGGGCTCACAAAAAACACCTAATATATAAGCATAAACATTGGTGCTTAGGTACCTTAACCTGTTTAGAAAATTACTTTAGGATACCAAAATAATTTTAATAACACTGCCATACATCAGGTAGCTTTGCCACACTCAATAAACATAATCATTTTTGAAAGACAGGTCTACGCAGCAGAGGCAGGAGGTTTATTCACAATGATGAATCATGATGGTAACAGCAGTGCGTTAACATTTTAACACATTTGATACTGAGGCGCTTAGTCATAAGGCTTAAAAATAAGCACTACGGTGTGAAACGTGTCAAGACATTTTCACACTGATGTTACCACCTTGGTTGATCTTTGTGAATAAACCTTCCATTTTTAAGACTTGCTATGTGGGCCTGTCTTTAAAAAATAGCAACAAATGAAGTGAATCACAGAGTATACCAGCATAACTTTCTGGGAGGTTCCTGTACTGTGATTAAATAATTCCTTCATACCATTGCAGCTAGTATGGTCAGATAAGTCCTTTCAAAATGCCATGCTTTCTCCTCAGTTGTTGAGATGGAGAAACTCAGAACACCCTTTAGCCCTTTGATAATATTTTGGACACAAAATTAAAAACTTGAACTATTGCAAGCACATATGGAAAAGCAGATTTGGCCAAATTTCCTAACCATTGAGAATTAACAGGTCAATTTACAGTAAACTAAAACATCTGTAACTTCCAATTCTCTCTGCTATGTCCATTATTAGGGGTAAATTTAACACAATGTCTTATGTAGACTTATATTATGCATCACAGGGTGAATGAACAAAGCCAGGAGATAAACCATTAGCTAGGGTTTGCATTCCATTGGCAGTCCAAAAAATTGGGTTGGCATCAGGAATGAATTGTTGCATTGGTCAATTCCTCATACAGTTTGCATTCAATCATGAGTATCTAATACATGTTGATAGTTTTAGTGATCGTGCTTCTTGTAATTTATTAGTTTGGGGAATTGGTAGAATTAAAGGAGAGATCGCATTGAGTGAATTTGAAAATTTCTGTTAATTCAGCCTCTGATATGATTTTTTTTGGAAAATTTTTTTTATTGTTTTCTGTATGATTGTTGTTTTTGGAGAATGACCTTGTCTCCAAAGCAGTATGAGTTTGGATGGAAAACCACTGTTGCTATTTAAGCCATTCTAATTTCTAAATTGCAGTAGCAGTCTAAGAATGAATAAACTTGTGTTTTGTTTGAGAGATGAATCCTCAAGTTCAGTAACTCGTGTTAATAGTATTGAAACCTTTCAATGGGCTGTCTCTTTTCAGTAGATAAAAGGCATTGTTTTATTCAGTCAAGATTTTTAAAGATATTTACACAGGATACTAAAACGTGATTTTGATGCATATTTTCTACATGGGCTTTTGGTTGCAAAATGAGAACAGAAGATTAAATCAGCAATGAAGAATGTGGAGAAATATAGAATGTTTAATTCTGACTCCTAACTCACCTCACCTCTATAAATGGTATTGATTCACAAACATATTGGCTCACTCTTTGGGCTGTAACTTTGTGGCACCCCCAAGTGATAACAAGGCTAGTATTATGCCACCCATGAGGCCTTGGCTTATTGCAGGGGTACAATAAACAGTTTGATGCCAGTTGCTTTGGTCTTTTCATAATTTTTCTGCTTGCTGAGAGAAACTCACCTTGCCTTAGAAATGTTATTTATTCACAAGTATTTTGGCTTACCCTTTTGGGCTGTAACTTTGTGGCACCCCCAGTGTTAACAATGCTAGCATTATTACACCCTTGGGGCCTTGGTTTATTGCAGGGGTAAAACAAACAGTTGGGTGCTAGTTGTTTTGGTCTTTTCATAGTTTTTATGCTTGTGGAGTGAGGGTTATGGGTACAGAATACAGAAAAACATCAAATACCCCTGTCCTTTTTCTATCAGCAACAAAATGAATGGTGACTGATTTCTTCAGTAGCAGCCGCTCAGTAATAAAAAAAGTTGATGGGGGCTTCAATTTATTCAATAGCAGCCTCTAGATCCTTTTATAGCAACTATTGGTGGTGCTAATATTTTACTAAAAGGTTTTCAATAGGAATTGATCCTCTGACCACATGTGAACAGTCACAGGTGCCTTAAAAAGCCCCCGATTTATAATAGATCCTTTAAAAGCAGCTATTAGTGATTATTTCTAGCAGCCACCGAATAGGTGTAGGTCCCCTGAGCCCATGCCAGCAGTCACAGGTAACTTAAAATGGTAGTAATACAGTACAATGTCCATACAATGTCCATCCAGTAGCAGCTTCTCCCAAAATCTCCTGGACATTCTTCAGCATAGCAAACACCTCTGTTTCTTTAGGCCCTGGAACATGCTAGCTTAGATTCCATGGGGGTTAGTGCATGCTTACAGCTAGGGTAAAGCAAAAGAAAATACCTTCATCAGGCCAAGGTCCCAGAGAAAACACAAGCTCCTTTCTGGAATGGTGCTCCAAATATTTATAATTTTTTCCTCAACCTACATTACTGGAATAAAACCTTGAATGTGAATGGTCAAGGAGGGTAAATATTCATAACTCAGTACATTGTTACTTCTCACACTGGAGTCAGCACAACAGAAGCAAGAATAAATTATATTTGTTTTGAGCTTAGAAGAAACCTAGTGAACAAAAACGGGAACCTCTGCTCATTGGATTCCCCCCCTCAGGTCTCACATTTGGCACCTTTCAGGGGGAGGAGGGAGAGGATACCTGTCTTTGATAGGTGTCCTTTTCCCCACATCTGGGAGCCTGGGCCACGGTGGCTGACGTCAGCAGCCCGGCTCCCTCTTCCTCCCTCCTCCACCGCCGGGCCCATGAGAAAGCACAGTGGTGGCTCACACATGCGCAGTAGGGGCCCGGCGTGAAGCTGAAAGGCTACACTTTCAGGTTCCCTTACCCTCAATGGTGGCGGCAGAACTCGACCATCTGATCCGAAGATCTGTGGCGGTGTCGACATCGCTGGACTCCAGGACAGATAAGTGTCCTAATGTTAAAAGTCAGCAGCTACTGTATGTGTAGCTGCTGACTTTTAATTTTTAAAGGGGCGGTGGTGGGCGGCGGACCTCCGTTTTAACTAAGCTCAGACTGGCTACTGCCTAGCAGCAAAAATGCAAAATATAGCTCAAGACAGTCCAGCTAAAGGCAGGGTCTCTACATCATAATGATATTACCATATGCACCAATTACAATTAATCAAACTATTTTTATTGACTGAATAAAACACATAGAATTACAAAGTAAATATGTTCCATAACATATGATGTAGCAAAATACAGGAGAGCTATTAGAGCTCAACTGAAGCTAGCTACAGGTAACCAAATATCCATTCACTTTTTTAAAAGACAAGTTTTTGGAGCTTGGACCGTTGGAGCTGAGGGGGCTTTTGTCCTTATGTAGCACACTAAAGACCACTTGGACTCTCCCCGTTTTCATTGGGAGGAACTGACAGAATACATTGGTGTTGACCATGTACTCTGGTGCCTCCAATTTTTATTCCTTTATACCAGCCTGCATATCAGTGTTTGGTCCTTGCTTTGAGGCGTGTTCCCTCCCGGCTAACAGTGGGGGCTGTGTTTCACCTCGGCTTGCAACTGTGCTGGACCCTCTGCGTGTCTTTGACTTTTGGGTGATCCTGCTCTGCATGCTACTCCTTTCCCCCCGCGGCAACATTCCTATTTTTTTGTATCTCTACTCATTTGTTCCACACCTCCTGCGTTGTTCCGAAGTCCTAGGGGTGAAATGCGTTGGGTTGGTTATGGGTACATACAAACCCCCCCTTTTTTGCTGCATATGGACTGAATGATCTTCAACTCACCACAGGATTAGGAGAAGTAGCTCACTGCAGGGGTGTATATACCGCTTTGTGTATGTGGACACAATCACCTATGTGTGTTTTTATGGACTATATATTTGCAAGATGGTTTTAAATAGTTTTTGAAAAAATATTATATTTTTATCCATCTTGCCTGATCATTTTTGAGTGGTTTACCGGTACCTAAAAAATCGCATCTTTTTTTTGTTTTTTGGTTGTGCCTATTTAAAAGACAAGTATTGTTTATTTTTACAGTGCTTGGGGTTGATGTACAAAAGACTAATAAGCTGTTTGCATTGCGAGGGAATTTTCCTCAAGGCTTAGTGAATGGAATGAAATTTCACTTTGCAAAGAATACTCAATCATATGCAAGGGAAAAAAATGCATTTTTGCTTGTACATGATTGGATGATGAAAGTAGAGTTTTTCCTCAGTCATTAAGTTCTTGAAAAAATGCACTTGCAAAGAACAACTTCCCTTACTAAGTGCAACTTTCCTTACAGGGTGAACAGTCTATTTGTCTTTAGTAAATCAACTGATTTGACTTTGTATTGTTATTTTTACCCTAACGTGTAGATATAGAAAAGCTCTTTTTTTTTGTTTTGTTCAATTTGTGTTTTGAATAGGTAGGGAAGAATGAGCCCCAGTCAAGATGTTTATTGTTGCTTGTATTACCACTGTACAGATTCACCATCTCTAATTTTTCTGATGACCAATGTCACTGAGACAGTGGAAATCTAAAATTTTACAATTTTTACCAGAAGTGAGGAGCAGTGTTCCATTGTGAACACCTGTTCACTTTGTACAGATTTCTATCTCTAAAAGGGGAAGTGGAGGAAATTCCAGATGGCAAAAAATAAACTAGCAAGACTTATAAGCATGCTCTGCCTTTTCCAAAATTAACAAAATATTTGGGGATACATACAATCTAAAGCTAGATTTCGGGCAAATATAAAATGTTATCATTTAATTAA
This sequence comes from Glandirana rugosa, assembly GCA_018402905.1. Taxonomy (NCBI): domain Eukaryota; kingdom Metazoa; phylum Chordata; class Amphibia; order Anura; family Ranidae; genus Glandirana; species Glandirana rugosa. The sequence continues at coordinate 290,009 of BLSH010438267.1, forward strand.
GTTATGATTTCACTAGTAGCAATCACATTGTGGTAGAGGCAGCACTGTAAGTTGCTCCCAGGTGAAGAAGTTTGAACCTTCCAAACATGTTAGGTTGAGGGAGAGCTCTACAGAGATCCAGAGACTGGTTGCCCTTGAATATGTGAGAGTGCAGCCTCTAGTAGAGAGGTTCTGCAGAAATGTAGTTTCTGATATGCCTGCAGTACTTATATTTTTGTAAGCATAATAAGAATTGATTAATAGAGGTGTGTTTTGATGTTATTCAAGGAGAAGTGTTTCTTTCTGTATTAAGGCCCCTTTCACACATACGGACCGTTTGTCCGTTTTTCATCCATCCATTGACAGATGAAAAACGGACAGCAATGCATCTCTATGGAAAAATGGATGACAATGGATGATCATCCATTTGAATCCCTTTTCATCCACTTCCATCAACATCCATTTTTTTGAACGGATGAAAGCTCTATTTTTCATCCGTCAAAAAAACGGAATGGACAAAAAATGGATTTAAACTGACGAAAGATCAGTTTTTCATCCATTTTTGCCTTGGTAGTGGATGTTACAAAAACTGATGAAAAACTGATGACCACGGATGAAAAATTGATGAAAAAACTGATGAAAAACTGATGACCACGGATGAAAAACTGATGCAAACTGATGAAAAACTGATGAGCACTGATGAAAAATGGATGAAAAACTGATGAATACTTCATCCGTTTTGACGTGACTGAACGGATGAAATGAACTGTCCGAATGTGTGAAAAGGACCCTAACAGAGTGAGAAAGAGCTAACTTCAAAGTCTGGGGGGAAGAATCATGGATGGGAGCTAGACTGAGGGTTAGATGTACTGTATATCCCTGGAAATGTGTAGATGAAGAGACTTTGATACAATGATTATTTAAATCACTGTGCTGGCCTGGCTTGGATCAGCAGATAGAGTGGATCTACTGTAAACTGCTGGAGCAGTTGGGAATTGATTTACAAGCTTTTACTTTGCTGTAAGTGTGGCTTGATTGTGTAGCAGTCAGCAGTGTTGTGAGACATGTCTATTTGGAGAAGGAGGGACTTTAGAGTCTGTTAACAATAAACTGTGTCATTGACAGCTTAGTATTGTTAGTGGATGGGTAAACATTATCCTTGAAAGTAAGAGCTGTGTACAATATCCAAACCTTATATATGTACAATGTGCAATATCTGTACCTTTTTACCAATTGCAGAGTCTATAATATATGTTACACTGTGAGATATAGTGATTATCGTCTCTATTTGAAGTCATGTAAAGCAGAAATTAGCTGTATCTGTGCACCACAAACCATAAATGAAATTTAACTCATTTTTAATATCCAAAGCAAACTCACCAATTCATTTGTGTCTTCATGCTTCAATTTGTGAGAAATCACAAAAAAATATTCCCCTAGCCTTTCTAGCCACAACCATCTTCATTCGATTAATTTTTATTGGAATTGCAGGTACAAAAAAAAAGGCGATAAGTTGCCATCATTTATCATATTGAAAACATAACAAATACGTGTATAACAAGTGACATATTTCAAAGTAGTTGAAATTGCTTATCTTAAGTGAGAATATCAAATAAACGTCATGAGGCTATCAGCCGTCCTCTTCATCCGGAAGGTCCCCCCTCCGAGTGCCCCTTTTGGGAACTAACTGCGCCTCAGAGGGAACCTCCCAGAATCACAAGAGTGCGTCCATCCCCAGTTATGGGAAGTTCCTTTAGACACACTTTCAGTACTTAATTTACCAGGAGTAATTGTGCATTTTATACCCGCAGATTTGATTTAAGATAATAAAGAGATTAATTCAATAAGCAAAGAACAAATAAACAAATAAACAGACAAACAAGTATCAGCACTAGATTGAGAATCCTTCTTAGTGGAGATAGTGGTAAGTCTCAAGATATTCATTGGTCCTCTGGATAAATCCTGGCCCACTCCTTCCAGTAATTATTAAAACTAGATATAGTTCCAGACCTTATTGCAAAGCTTCTCTCATACATATACTGTGTTCTCATTCTGTATACAACTTCAGAAATGTTAGGAGCTTTGATGGTTTTCCATTTTGAAGATATAGTTAAACTTGCTGCAATGAATATGTGAGTAATAATTGGCCTGTATTGTTTAGGGACCGTATGAATGTCTAGGTTGAGCAAAGCTTTACTGGGGGAGGGTTGTATAATAATACCTGTAATGGACGTGATTAAGGAGAAGACTTGTTTCCAGAAACTTTGGAGAGCCTTGCAGCTCCAGAGTATGTGCAAAATATCTCCTTTCCCTCCACAACCCCTCCAGCAGTGATGGGGTTCTCTTGGGTAGATTTGTGATAGTCTCATTGGTGTTAAATAGCTTCTGTATAGAATCTTTAGTAAATTCTCCCAGTGATTGACACAGTGGGAGAATTTATAATGGGATTGTATAGCATCTTGCCATTGTTGCAGTGTAAAAGATGTATTAAGTTCCCTTTCCCATGTGTGCATACTGGATGTTTTAGATTCTTTTCCTTTATATTGCAGAATATTGTAAAACCATGCTAGGCCTTTTGGTTTATTAAAACTATTTGACATATAATTCCATGAATCGTTGTGTACTTTGTAGTTTCAATTTGGATGGGATTTATGTAGATGTTTGATTTGTAGAGTGGTGAATGGTTGCGAATGAGGTTGTTTCGATAAGAGTTCTTTATATGTTAAGATACCCTCTTGTAGCCAGTGCGAAATTATAATGTTTGGTAGGAGATATTGGTATATGTGGAGAGGTATATCATTGCAGGCTGTCAATGTGTCTGAAGGGACAATGGTATGGAGTTTTCTCCATGCTATTCTAGAAGCCGTAATGGAGGGAAAGTCAATGTTATGGGGGGCAACAGGTGTCAAATCCGCTAAAAGCAGGGATGGGAGATCTCTATTCCCAACAATATGACTTTCTATCTGAACCCATAATTTGTCAGTTTGTGGGTCAAACCATGCTTTAGCTTGATCCAAAATAGCTGCATAGTGATAATTCCTAAGATTTGGGAAATTTACCCCTCCACTAGATTTGTGTCTGAGCAGGTTGGAGAAAGACAGTCTGGACATACCTGCTCCCCATAAGAACTTCCTGAAAAGCCTTTCCGTAGTTTTATAAAAACGTTCAGGAATGTCAATGGGAATAATTCTAAAGTAGTAAATAATTTTAGGTAAGATTAGCATTTTTCTATTGTCTCCAATAGTTTCGGAAAGTTTGAGTGATATGTCTTAGAAGTGGGGGAAGAAAGCGTGATCCCTAGGTAGGGAATGTTGTGTGTTACCCACTGAAATGGGTATGTCCTCCTAAGGTGAGTAATTTGTGTTTTGGGTACTCCCATAGGCATAATAACTGATTTGGAAATATTCCGTTTATAATATGATGCATATCCAAATTGTTTTAATACGGAGGAGACCTCTTTTAGTGATGCGACTGGGCTTGTTAACGTTAAGACCACGTCGTCAGCAAACAGTCCTATTTTATGGGAGACAGATCCTATGTTCACACCTTTTATGTTAGTGTTAGCTCTAATGATCTCCGCCAAGGGTTCCATCAGTAATCAAAAATCAATGGGGATAAAGGACATCCTTGGCGAGTGCCATTAGTTATAGGGAATTTATCTGACAGTACACTGGAGACGTACACCCTAGCTGAGGGTTTTGTGGAAAGTGCCATAATGGCAGAAAGTATAAAGCCTTGTAGGCCAAATTTCTGCAGGGTCGACCGAAGGTAGCCCCAGTGTACCCTGTCAAAGGCCTTTTCAGCATCTAGCGTCAGGACTACTGTGGGAGCTCTGCGTGTTTTAGATAGCTGAACAACGTTGAAAAGCCTGTGAGTACCGTCTGGCGCCTGCCTTCCCTTTACGAATCCCACCTGATCAGGTCTGATCAGTTGTGGAGTTACCGCCGCCAGACGGTTGGCCAATATCTTGGCATAGATTTTCAAATCAGTGTTTAACAATGAGATTGGTCTAAAGTTTTGAGGGTGATCCACTTTTTTACCTGGTTTAGGGATAGCAATAATCGTTGCTTCAAGCATTTCCTCCGGGACAGAGATAATTGGCTAATAGTGTTGAGCGAACCCGGACTGTAACGTTCGGGTCCGTACCGAACTTTAGGGTGTCCGTGGCACGGACCCGGACCCGGACATTTCAAAAATCGTTCGGGTTCGGTCCGGGGTTCTGCTATTTTACTCCACGTGTTGAGAAGCTGCAGGGCAGCCAATCAACAAGCGTTTCAGTGGTTTGCCCTTAGAAGCCATCACAGCCATGCCTACTAATGGCATGGCTGTGATTGGCCGGTGCATCATGTGACCCAGCCTCTTTATAAGCTGGAGTCACAGTGCTGCAGTCACATGCTCCTTGGGTTAGTATAGGGAAAGGTAGCTGACGGCGTGAGGGACAGATTTTAGCCATTTTAAGACCTGATCCTGCATCCTGAGATAGATTACTTTACTACTGCTGTCTGTGCTGTTGCTCTGAGGACAGATAGCA
>BLSH010438267.1:296649-315053 GCA_018402905.1 Glandirana rugosa
CCCGTTTGATAATCGGTTATCTCAACTCGCTTGTGGACCTTCAAGCCCAAGACGACCAGGCAGGCTTGAAGCACTGTTTCAGGCCCAGGCCCAGGCCTGCCTTGGGCTTGCTAGCGTGCCTGTTGCTTGGGGTAACTTTAGTTACCCCTGGGCTTGAAAATCCGTGTTTTTACCGACATCCTTTCAGGACCTTTCGGGGTCTCCCGACGTTTTCCTTCATTTTACCCCCATTCCCATCCCGTTCACGGGATGTTTTTTTACCCCTGTCCCTTTATTGACATTTATAAAAATTTTTTTATTTTTGTATTTTTTTCGTTTTTACCTCCACTTACACCTAGTAGATTGTCCGTGCGATCGTTCGGGTTCCGTCCGGACCCGGACCCGGACTTTGTCACGAAGTTCGGACGGACCAGCAGAACCCGAACTTCCAGGTGTTCGCTCAACTCTATTGGCTAATAGTTTGCCCGCTCTATTCCCATGGGCATAGTACAGGGCCTTAATACGTTTCAATGATAAGTGATGTTTAGCCAACAGTGCAAGCCTTAATTGTTGTCTACAGTTGTTAAGGTCTTCTTTAAGTTTAGGATTAGGGGATTGCTTATTTTGCATATCTAACGAATTAAGGCGATTTAATAAAAGGTTGATGTTTTTGACCTTCTGCTTCTTTTCCCTAGCAGCCGCTTGAATCAAAAGACCTCGGCTAAATGCCTTATGAACACACCATACGTAAATTTCATTTGTGTCATTATTATCATTAATAGCAAAGAAATCCTTAAGCTGTTGGGAGATTGGTTTTGCATAGTAAGGGTTAGCTAGAATTTGAGTGTTATTTCTCCATAAGTATGCTGGATTGCTGTCATTGTGCTCCTTAAGCGTTAGCGAGACCGGTGCGTGGTCTGACCACATTATTTTGTGGATAGATACCGCAATGGTCCTTTGTAAGAGAGCCAGATTTGCCAGTAATAAGTCAATCCTTGAATAGGAATTATGAGGTGCCGAATAAAATGTGTAATCTCTCTCTGTGGAATTAATACATCTCCAAATGTCATGCAAATTTTCTGTATGTAGAAAGGATTTTAGTTCATGTCTACTTGTAGTCTTGGGATTAGAGCAGTCCAGCTCCTTGTCAGATACGCTGTTGAAGTCCCCACATAGTAGAAGGGAGCCTGTAGCCATTTTGTCTATACGGTGTTTAAGTGACCTTAGAAAGGATGCCTATCCCTGGTTGGGTGCATACAAGTTAACTATCGTATATTTGGCGTTGTTGATGGTACATATCAGAATCAGAAATCTCCCCTTAATGTCCTCCACTACCTCCTGAAGCTGGAATGCCACTGATTTGTTGATTGCTATAAGGACTCCTTTTTTTTTGACTTGGGCAGAGGCCGTGAATACGTGTGGAAAAGACCTATCTGTGCATTTAGGTTGTTTGCTCCTAGCAAAGTGTGTCTCTTGGATGCACACTATGGTGTCCGTTTATGAAACAGAGAAGAGCTGAGACGAAGCTGAGATGAGGAGTGGAAAACCTGTTCTTCACTTCTCATCACTTCTCATCACAAGACACTCAGAGGTGGAGAATTTGGGTGTGAAGCTGCTGTGATGTGAGGAAAAAGGCCTTTTTCTTCCTAATATCAGCACCAGCGAGGTTAAGGATTGATATCAACAATAACTATATATGTTTATGTGTATAGTTGTGTTATTTATATATATATATATATACACACACACACTATAGTTATAATATATTGTCTTTTAGGACTCATTCACATCTGAGCAATGCAGAATTGTTGGAAGAATTGGGCAATTCATGGCGCAGTTCCAAATTGCACTAAAATTGTATCAAAATATGTACTGCGTTTTTGGGTGCCATTCATTGCTAATGTCACCCAAAATGCAGCTAGCAGACATGCATTTTGCCACACATTTTGTCCTTTCACAAATATGCTACCAATGCGCCAATATGCAAAAACGCTTAACACTGCATGTCCAAAAAAGATTAAATTTAGCTTTTTGAGCCTGTCTTTATGTGCATTTTGGTGCAGTTTGTTAAATGCGCATTTTGCTACTTTTAACAACACACATTTTGGTGTGTTTTTTTTAACACATTTTAGCACATATTTATGTGCATTTTGGTGTTTTTTTAACATGTATTTTGGCTAATGTTTTACCTGCGTTTTTGTGCGCATTCTGAAAATGCATGCAAAATGCATGTTATGCTTGTGGTGTTAATGGCACCCCAAAAGTAGCTAGCAGATGTGCTGTTTGCAACAATACACATAAAAACCAAATCAAAATGCACATTAAAAAGTGCCAAAATATGTGCTAAAAGAAGTGCTAAAATGTGCATTACAACTACACCAATATGCATTTTAAAATAAACTGTTCCAAAATGTGCGTTAAAGCACCAAAATGTGTGTTTAGAAAAGCTCCAAAATGCCCAGTAAAAAAAATCCACACCAAAATGCCCTGTTAAAAAGCAGTACATTTTTATTTTTGGTGTTTTTTAAATAATGTCAAAATGTCAACAAAAATGGGACAAAATACACATTTAAAAATATGCCAAAATGTGCTTAAAAACTGTTAAAAAAAATCACCAGTGATCAGTGCTTATTATTTTCATGTATTTATACGGTTTGGTTTCACCTATTAAACTCAGCTGCTCTGCAATCACACACAGGTATCTCACCCAGATCACAGGCACCCCTCCCCCTTCTATACAGATCTCGGGTGTTCTCCGAGGAAAAACTTCTCCACTCTTCTCCTTCTGAGAAGAAATGTTCTCCGCTTCATAAACAGGGTGCCAGTGGAGATGATTTTTCTCAGAGAACTGCTGAGAACTGAAATTAGATAAATTATCTCTGTTTGATAAACGTACACCTATATCTTCCCTTGAGCTTTTTTATTTCTCTCCACATCATCCTTCTCTTGTAAGGGCTGTTAAGTCCATGGGCGTTTAGTGATATTATTTTAATAGCCATGATAGTGGAGAAAAATGCTATGTAGTTGTTTTTCAGGTACTATGTGAGGTGTTGATAAAATCTTAGGGTTACCTTTCAGAGGTGGCTGATGAGAAAGCTGTAGGGCCGGACGTAGGCCTTCTCCATCTTGAAGGAACAGTTCAATGCTACTTCGTATATTTCGGTTTGAATGTCTGATGCTGAATGTACAAAAGAAACTAATAAAGAAAAATTAGGAAAAAACATAAAAAAGTGAGAAAGTTCACAACGTGTGAGCATGTCACAAAATCACTGTGGGGGACCCGCTCTCTTAGAACTTTCCTGCCATCTAGTTGCCAATTTTGGTAAGACAAGGAATTTAAAGATAACTGTGGGTGTACTCATCCTTTGATGACTTTTTGCCATTCAGGTAAGATTTCCCTTGGAGGTGATTTACCATGTATTTCCTCATCATCTGAGATAAGTTTCCACTGCTTGGCTAGCTTTAAGCCATTTTCCAGGTTATTAATAGCGTAGGTTCTGTTTTCCCTGGTGATGAGAATCTTTGTTGGAAATCCACATGTATAGGGAATTTTGTGGTTTTGGAATAGTTTAGTCAATGTCGCAAGGTTCCTGCGTGCTTGCATGGTGTGTTGTGAGATGTCAGCAAAGACAGTAATGTCCACATATGGGTCTTGAAGGGAATGCTTTTTTCCTGGTGAAGCGCATTAGGTCCTCTTTCACATGGAAAAAGTGGATCCGTGCAATGACGTCCCTTGGGACATTATCTGGTAAGTGTTTAGGCTTAGGTAACCGGTGTGCCCGGTCGATCACCACTTCTCCCTCCAATACATCTGGCAATAAAGCAGTAATAAATCGTTTGACATAATTTATAAGCTCCCTAGGTGGCACAGACTCTGCTACTCCTCTGAGCTTAACATTATTCCTTCTTGCCCGGTCCTCCATTTCAGCCATTTTGTTTTTAATGGCCTGGATTTCATCCCCTGTACTGTTATAAGCGTCGACTAGTTCGTTATGCGCATTTGCAAACTCCCCCATCTTGTCCTCAGCATGACTCACTCTCTCCCCTAACGTTGAAACTTCTGCTTTGATATTAGTAATACACTCCATCATATCTTTGTGTAATGAGCCCCTCAAAGTTACCAACATGTCCTTCATTACAGTGTCAGTAAGCAGCTGCCCCAGTGTAGGAAACTCATGTAGTTGCTCTATGAACTCTTTTGTGCTGTCATAAGAAGTTTCATACTCCCCTTGCTCACCTGGGTAAATGTGGGCTGCCGATTTCTTTTGCGATGCCTTTTGGGGACTTTGAATGGGCGATTCCCGTGGAGAGGATCTGCTGCTTTGTCCCGGAGAAGGAGTCTGCTGTGGATGGATCGGGCCCTTGCCGTTCGTTCCTCGTCTATGACCGGAGGAGTCGGCGCCATCTTGGGGCCCAGGCGTGCTCGCAGTATTAAAGAAATCTGTGAGCTTTTTAGGACGATGCGGATTCTTCCTTTTGCTCATTTTGTCTCAGGTCGGTAGTGGGATGAGTTCCCAAAAGAATTTGCCTCACTGTGCCTTTCGGCGTTGCTCGTAGTCGCTCGATGGCGGTGGATGTCCGGAGAGCTCTCCTGTTATGCGGCCATCTCCGTCGACCACTGGCCACGCCCCCAGCCACAACCATCTTAAGTAAGGGCAGATGATTCATGTAGAATTTACTTCCTGGAATCTATCTGTCCTTAGGTCAGGCATGTAGAAAAGAGGGTATGCTTATCTGAGATAGCCCCTCCTACCCTCCTGCAGATGAAAGTAAAAAATAAAATGCCCACAAAGACTTGTGGGATGTATGACATCATTTTAGCCTAGACCAGAAACCAGGAAGCACCTGAAGAAGTGTAAAGCAAAAGTTTAAAGCAAGTCAATATAACATACCTGTATTTCTATTTATTAATGCTAACAGCTTAAGGATTAATTACAATTAGGGTTGATTGAGAGAGTATAGTTCTGCTTTAAAAGCACTTGGAGAGTATGCATGCGATACGCAGTAGTTTAGAGACACAAAAAAACAACAATTTTATTGTTGTATATATAACTTTTAATATACTGTGGTTGTATTTACTGTATTGTACAGTGTTGTCCAATTAAACTTGAGAACTTTCAGAAAAGGGGAGAGAGAATGGTGCTGACTTCACAGGTTTGCTGCTGTTTCTTCTTTGTCCAATCACAGCTGGTGTGGGTTCTAGATCGGGCCCTATTACGCAACTGTAATGTAGTCAATAGAGAAGTCACAGAGGGGTTGATTTGCTAAGACTGGAGAGTACAAAATCTGGTGCAACTGTACATGGTAGCCAATCAGCTTCCATCTTCAGCTTGTTCAATCAAAATTTCACATAAAAAAATCTGGAAGCTGGTTTCTATGCAGAGTTGCGGCAGATTTTGCCCTCTCCAGTTTAGTAAATCAACCCCAGTGATTGAAAGATCTTGCTGTGCTTTTCTGGATCACAAGACTGGTTGCCAAGGATTACTAATCTTTATGAAAACAAGCTCACACATATGTATTTCAATCATGTAGTTAGCTGTTTGCTAGAGGATTTACAAACGTCCTCATTGTTTTTTTTGTTCTTGTCTTAAACATACAGATTTGTAGATAAAATATAGATAAAAAGATAAAATATCAAAATACACCAGAAAATATCAAAATAAATCATTTCACACTATGTTCTTAAAACATAAGGTACATACAGCATGCATCTTAAAGGAGAGAGTTAATGTCTCATTTAAGGCTTTGGAAAACATGTACAGTAAATCATTCTTTTATAATGCTTTGGCCAAGTATGCATTCAAAACTTAATGGCTTAGAGAAAATATAGAAGCAAATGTAGAGCCATGCTTTCATACTATCTAACAGCTATTCTGAGTGTAACAGAGCTTATTGGGCTTCTAGCCTGTCTATACAGAATGACTTCAAAAACAGTGATTATATCATTCATGAACTGAAGTAGTTAGATCCTCCAGTTTCCATAATTATAAATATAGAAAAGTGGTTTCCCTTAGTGCCCATTCACACAGGGGCGACTTGCGCTCCGACCTGAGTCGCCTCAAGTTGCCCCAAGTCGCTTGATATTTAAAATCCCATTGAAATGAATGGGAGCCATCTTAATGTACACTACTGAAGTCGGAGTGACTTCAGAAAAGGTACCTGTACTATTTCTAGGCGACTTCTATCCGACTTGTGCCCATAGAATTCAATAGAAGTCACCTCCAAGTCTAAATATAAGTGAGTTTACAGTTAAAAGAAAATAATTTATCCAGGGCAACCCCCTCCCTCCCTTCTCTGATTGGCCACAGGCAAAGTCACCTGGCATAGTCAAGCTTGAAGTTGTCTGGAAGTTGCCTGCAAACTGCCTCCAAGTTGCCTTGAAGTTACCTGCAAGTTGCCTCCAAGTTGCCTTTAAGTTGCCTGGCTAAGTCACGCCTGAAGTCGGCTCACCGCTGTGTGAATGTAGCCTTACTGCCTAATTTGATCTTGCTTACACCCAAGGCAGTGTGTTGTCAGATAATCCAGTGCACTTTCAGTTAATCCAACATGTTGTGAATGTTTGCCACTCATAACTGCTTATTGGGAGCTGGGCAACAGAAAATGATGGATGAATAATCCTGAATAAGACTATTTTAAGGACAGAATTTCATTATTATGATCGTTATTGGGAAGAGCTTTGGGTTTGGGTTGAACAGGAGTTTGACTCAAACTCAAGTTGTGTGTCTTTCAAGAAAATTGGGAGCAAATGCAGCCATTCACATTTATATTAAACAGCTACCAACAATGCCCTTCTGGGCCTCTGATTTGTGCTCAGGAAGCTTAGAAGGGCCAATTATGGGGGTTTTTCTCATGTACCAGCCGCCATAGGTCATTGGTCCTAGCAGCCTTTTGTCAGTGTGTTTTGGAAATGTAGAAGTAGTTAGGAACAGTGTTTTCCAGGAGAGATAGGTGTTGCTGGCGATTGTTGAAAACTGCTGTATTTACAGACAGTCCTGGAGCAGTTAGAGATAGGTCACAAAGGGGTGTATTTATTAAACATTTGCAAAGCTAGTCATTCTGTGAAATTGCATGTACATTTATTCTGTGTGAAGGGGGGCAAAAACAAATGGCAATAGTTTATTTTATCTCCAGTTTTCATTCTTGAGAATAGAGTGAATCAGGAAAATACTGCATTATGACCACTGGATGGAGCTGACAATCATAGTAAATACGTATTAATAAACAAATAAATATTCTCATCAGCTACAGCTAGTGGCCACATTGTAGTGTTTTTCTGATTCACTCTTTTTTATGAATAAAAAAATGCACTCAAATGCGCATCGTGCATTTCACAGCGTTTCTTCATGCGATTCCAAATCGAAAAATGTGAACGGGGCCTTAAAGAAAGTTGCTGCTATGTTTCCATAGTTAATTTCAGACCTACTCAGGATAACAAGCAGGTGTCACTGCCAAAAATTACTTTAAAAAAGTTGAAATTAATTATATTGGGGTACTGGTGCTGTATTTAAGGTAAGCTAAATGTATCATTTAATTAATTTATTACATGTGCTAAATACATGATGCCAGAATACTGTGCTGTGAGATACTTGTTGTTCTGTAATACCCCAAATGCTTAAAGTGATTATAAAGTCTTGTTTTTTCTTTGTTAAAAATAATAAACATGTTATACTTACCTGCCCTGTGCAGTGGATTTACAAAGCACAGCCTGAATCCTCCTCTTTTCAGGTCCCTATTTGGCTCTCCTGTCCCCTCCCTCCTGTTGACTGCCCCCACAGCAATCATCTTGCTATGGGGCACCCGAGCCAAGCTGCATTTCCTTGTATCCATTCAGACACAGAGCTGTGGCCCAGTCCTGCCCTCTTTCTTTCCTCATTGGCTGACTGACTTTGTTTGACAGCAGCAGGAGCCATTGGCACCGTGCTGCTGTTTCAGCCAATGAGGAGCGCAGCCACGACAATCGTACAACATCGCTGGGTAGAGAGGGGGCTCAGGTAAGTATTAGGGGGCTGAAGGGGGCTGCTACAGTCAAAACCTTCTGACTTTAAAACCACTTAACAACCCAAGCATGTAATAGAAAGGAATGGTGTTTTTCCCATGTCACCTGTAAAGTCATGTAAAAAGGAAGACCCTCTCCTTATTTGGATGTTCAACAGGCCTTGAAAACTAGGTCTGCACTGAACATTGAACATGTGTGCTTGCATTTGGTTATTCAGTCCCAGACAGTCTAGTCCTATAGAGGCTAGAATTTATAACAATCAGTACGCCCCATGAAATGTCTCACTTCCCCTTTTTTTTGTGAATTGATGATGAAGCTGTGCTTATTCCATATGTTTTTGAAAATACTTCAGAATTGTTAATTTATTGTTCTTCTGTAAAGAGAAAGGTCCAACCTGTAACATGAACATCAACCTTTAATACACAAAATAAAAAGCTCTGTGATAAACTTTAACCTTTGAATCTCTAGGGATCAAAAAGTCAGTGCAGACTGAGTAGGTGTAAAAGAAAAGTCAGACAGTGATAGGTTTGCCCACTTTTAAATGCAGACACAGAGGCAGATTGATTACTTTAAGACGTCTATAAAGAATGACCTGTTTGAAAATGCGTATGGCAGCTACTTCACCGTGTAACTCATTGTTTCAGATTTCCCTGTGGAAGGAGCTAACGGACAGTCTCATGGCTGGGTTAGGTAGAATGCCATATAGGGCCACTTAGCTGTTGACATCTGTCTATTACAAAATGTCCTACTTGCAAATAAGTCAATTCTTATATATAATATATAGAGTATAAATTCTGTATACAACATTATGTTTAAATTAAATTCATAACTGCATACACAACTAGTGTATAAATCATTATACATTAATAAATAGATAAGAAGTCTATAATTCTATTTCCACTTGCAGTCAAATTGGGGGACACCTACTTTATATTTGTTATATGTTCCCATTCACTTAGCATATGTTAAACAAATATTTGAAAATACAATAGTACCATACAATAGTCTATATTGTTCTCTTTGTTTTCAAGGGGCTGGGCAGCTGTGTTTGCCACAAATAACACTTTCTTTACTGTGTAGGCAAACCTTCATTGTCAATAGTAACTAGATTTGAGCACTGTCTGTCCTAACAAAGGGTTAAAAGTGTAGAGGATGGGCTTATTGCATTGTATGTTAATGAGGCCAGACTTGGGACAGGCTTGATCTAACATTGTCCAGAAAACTTCCTCCTCCTCCTGACACTTCCTCCTGAGAAACATCTAAAAAGTAACAAATCTAAAAAATAAAGTACGCATGCTGTGTGAATGGGAACACATAAGAAACATATGGGGGTTTCTCAAAAAATGTGTAAATACACTTAAAGTGCACCTGTGTCCAGACTAGGGAAATACAAGTATTTACATATTCTAAGCCAGAGGTTCTCAACCCTGTCCTCAAGTACCCCCAACAGGCCATGTTTTGGGAATTTCTCTTAGATAAAATAGCTGTCCAAAATACCAAGCCATTGACTCTGATTTAAAGCATATGTGCAAGATAAAGGAAAACCTGTAAACATGGCCTGTTGGGGGTATTTGAGGACAGGATTGAGAACCATTATTCTAAACAAGCAATACATTGGTTCCTAATAGGATACAGCACCTAATGTTTGTTTAAATTAGAACGTTGGCAGACTACCAAGTACCTGCTAACTGAGAAAATAAGGGGAGAGGAGCTGAGATTCCCTAGTCTTTACTAGGAGCTTTGAAGATACATTTCTCCCAAGTGACTACAGTTACAAAGGTCAGTGAGGGCTTGTTTTAAATGCCTTCATAGTTTGTTAAGAGTGTGTAAATATTTTAAGAGATTAATAGCTTGGGTATGGATGCAAATTAAGCCCCACCAATCATTCAGCTACACACTAAATCACACAGCCCTGATCCTAAACAAGACTGAGAGAAACAATCACAAATATGTTTTACTTGACCAAAGTCAGTGCAATATCAACTTTCACAGCTTATGTAGGAATGGGAATCACTGTAGGCACCAAACATCTGCCACCATTTGTAACACCCCTCTGATAAGATCAGTTCTTTTAACCAAAATATGTCAATGTTTTCCCACTTCTGACCTTGCTTAGAAAATGGGTGATAGCCATATATGAAATTACTATTTGTTCTGATGGTTGAAAAAATGTGGTCAGTAACTATACAGGGAAAAGCTTCCTCTTCTGCTACCTTTAAGCGTGGTTACCAAATGGATGGCATGATGATACAATTATATCAAAAATAATACTATGGAATTTAGAGGTAGGCACCAAAAAAAAAGGACCAGTTAACAGATGTTGAGTCTTAGAAGTGGTCTTTCAATGTAATATTTGTAAAGACCCCCATGTAACATATTTTAAAGTGTTTACAAATACAAACAATAAAGTATTTTATAATGTAGTATTTCAATGGGATTTTAAAAATGTTTAATATTGCAGGTTTTATTAAATTATCTTTTGGCATACTGCTATCCCCATGATCAGGTACTTCCTCTTATAGGGATTGATTTACTAAAACTGGAGAGTGCAAAATTTGGTTCAGCTCTACGTAGAAGCCAATCAGCTTTCATTTTTTTTGTCAAAGCTTAATTGAACAAGCTGAATTTAGAAGCTGATTGGCTACCATGCACATCTGCCTCACATTTTGCACTCTCCAGTTTTAGTAAATCATCCCCATATCACTTTGTGCCCATCCCCCAATGCAGCTTTTATTAAAATAATAATTGGTGATCCTGCTATAAAGATCTGTGTTCAATCACTTCCTATTATAGAGCTATGGCACACTATCCTTGTCCTTTAATATTGGACTTACATTGTCACACAGACTTCTGATGGAATCTACGAGTGGCCAATTTTACACACATTATATAGGCATGGTCCACTGTTGTCAACATCAGGAAACCTGCCCTGAGAAATGCCATGCAGTCATCACTGGAGTGCATGAATTTAGAAATGGCTGCAAAGAGGGTGCTGAATGTTAACAGCAATAAGATGCAACAAAGTAAAAGAGGAAACAAAAGTTGTATTTTATATTTAAAAAATGGCAGCTGTTAATGATGCACGGTGCTTTAGCAAACTAAATGTCATCCAGTTGGGATTTACACCTGCTTTCAAAACTGATAGAGGCATTTTTTTAAATCTGGACATGTGATCTTCACCTAATATTCACTGCAGGTGAATAAATCATTTTAATTAAAAACCCATGGCACAAGGAAGATAAACATGCAAATGCGAGCATGTGAATCTTTGGTGAATGTCACATTTATACCCGTTTGTTTAACAATCCAACCCCAACTGGTTAACTGTCTAATTTAAAGTCCCAACTTCCTTCCCTTTTCTTACCAGAACCAGCTTCCCCCCTTTTTCACTGTAATACATTTTAGGGATGGAGGCCATTAATTACCAGATAGGCAGTGTTCCCCTGCCATCTGTTTGGGGTTGATCCTGTGTGTTGCTATACATGGGATATTCAAACAACACGTCGATCAGCTATCTCAGCACGCTGCACTTTAGAATAGGTGATGGATGTGGTTGCCTCCCATCATGGGCCGTCCTGCCGCCTGATACCCGGGAGCTGCGATGCGCTCTGTGCGCCCTCCCTTTCCTCCCCCTCCTTCCTCCCTTTTGGAGGCAGGTTTTCAGCAGGGGATTGGGCGGGTGACTACAGCGCATCGGCGCCACGCATCGTGTTCTACGCATGACGTCATTACTGATCGTCATGGCAGGAGCACAGTTCTCCATCTCAGCCGACATTGCGGATGTTGCACTCAGTCACGAGCGGTGTCCACCGCCCTGACTGGAGGCTCCTTTGCTTGCACGTCGCACTAACATGACGTTGGTGGGAGCCCCTAAATGTGTCGGGTGTACTTAAGGTGTTCCCTCAGTCACAGTTTCTCCTTGCCATACACGTGGAGACACTGGTATCACCGAGATGTTTGGCTTTCATGCACTTACCTAAGGTAATTACTATGCATTCCTTAACACTGGTTTTTGGTCTGTTATTCACTTTTTTCATTTTTTCCTACTGGTCTCTGGTGATTTTGATCCCTGTATGGTGCTTCTTTGCTCAAGTCACACATCTCTCCTTTTCTAATCTGGCTTAGGTCTATTTCTTACACAATTTTTGGCACCTCTTCAACTGGGCACTAAGTATCATTTCATCCCCATTTTCACCCGATTTATCTAATGGACTCTCATTCCTCTACACAGACTATATAGGCAGCCATACCTATTTCACTACTTTCCTTCACACTATGAAGCTTGGAAAACTGTGCTTTGGATTCACCGCATGTGCGCCCGGGGGTCGCGGGGCTCATGTCCACCTCAGCTCCCGGGACAGACGACTTCTCTGGCCCAGGCCCCACACATATACCAACATATCATCACATTCAGTTTCATGTAAGTACTTCAAACCTACAAACCTGTCTCTTCTTGCTATACCTAGCTCAAACATTTGATTTGAGTACCTTTGTTCTTTCTAGATATTAGCATCCGCCCCTGAGGAAGTGTTTATATACACGAAACACGTCAGGCATCTTGGATGCAGTGACATGCCCTAACAGGAATTCATTCAGATACACCCATTTTTATACTCATTCTATGTTAGCATAAATTTCTGTGCTGTTCTTCGACGTGAGTAGATATATGAATTAATACAGAGTTTATTCAATATCCATTCATTATCTAGCTGTGTCTTTACATTTATTACGTATATGCATGAATTGTTTATATTGATTGTTTGCTGCTCCACTTTGTATGTTGTCTCCTGGACACATGTAAATACATCAATTGCTTATATTTAATATGACATCATCTCTAAGTGCTATACAACATTGTTACGCAATTCACTCCCTGTCATGCAATAAAACATGGTTTTAGCAATCCAACCCCAACTGGTTAACTGCCTCATTTAAAGTCCCAACTTCCTTTACTTTTTTGTTCTTACCAGAACCAGGGATGGAGGCACATGTACCCATGTGCTTCATTTAAAGTCCCAACTTCCCCCCTTTTTCACATTAGCAAACTAAATGTCATCCAGTTGGGATTTACACCTGCTTTCAAAACTGATAGAGGCATATTTTTTTAAATCTGGACATGTGATCTTCACCTAATATTCACTGCAGGTGAATAAATCATTTTAATTAAAAACACATGGCACAAAGAAGATAAACATGCAAATGCGAGCATGTGAATCTTTGGTGAATGTCACATTTATACCCATTTGTTTTATTTCAATCTACTGCAAGCATACAGCTCTAAAATACCACTTACTTAACAGTGCATAGTGCATTCACATATGCATAATGCTTTCACATTCCCCACAGACTTTACAATTCATTCTGCACAAATTGGAAATGTGCACTTCAAAAAGCTATCATATCACAGGACCTATTTATCATGTAATATTCCAGCTTTCCCAGAGGTGAAGAATGCTCTACTATGCGCAACTTTGCCGTACACGACCTCCTCCAGCTGCATGTCCAAGGAATTGGAATGGGGAGTAATGGTCCTACTTAACACTTGCACTCAGTTTGGAGCATATTTATCATTACTTCTCATGGAAGTGCTGAAGACAGGTGTTTGATTCAGAGTGGGGGGGGGGGGGGTGATATAGCACCATCTGGTAGTAAATGAAGTGGAATATTATGTTTAATATTGCTTAGGAGGATCTAGGGTGGTGGAGATGACTCTTAAAAGTGCAGTCACGCTTTAAAATAATATATTTGTGCTACTTTATTTTAAAATGTGATTTTTTTTTTTCTTAGATGTAACTGCCCTCCTAATTTACCAAGTTGGGAACATCAACTTATCATTGCCACTGGTCCAGCTTTGTCCAATGTCTCTGGCAACATGATGTACAGAGCATGTGGTCCCCACAGAAAATAATTAGTAGTGTCTGAGAAATGTATCATATAAAGGGCAAAAATATGGTGCACCCCTCAAAGCACTCAACCTTGTAATGATGGGTGCTCAAAGTGCAAAGATGCAAATTCACCTGCACTCTGAATAGATGCTTTTCACATGTTTATTGTAAAGCCAGTGTATTACTAAAAGCATTTTTTTTGCTAAACAGGTGAAATCCATCTATTTGGAGTGCTAGTAACTTTGCATCTTTTTATGAGGAATTTACCAGACACTGCATAGCAGACCTACTATATCATGAAGGCAGATCTGTGTGTGTATATGTTTGTGTGTGACAAAATACCACTTTACATTTTTATCTCCTTTTCCAGTATGAACATTATCAGGTCTATTTAGTAACTGACAAATTATTGTATCCACTTTCAGTTACTGCTTTTGGAAGACAGCTATGTATTTTTTAATGCTAGAAGATCTGCATTACTGTGCAAGAAAATCATTTTGACATGCTAAATTAATTGATTTGATGTACCTTGCAGACAATCATGACATACAAAGCAGAGATACAGTATAGGTGACATATATAAATTGTTATGACAGCCTACACAGAAGCATGAGTGTTACAGCTATATTTGTAATGGCTATAAAAGCAAATATAACTTATTTTACTTTTGACTCAATAAATTGGATTTTGCCATTATCTGCTCAGAAATATATTTATATAGCAAATAGTGAGAGAGAATGTATAGTTTCTAAAAAAGCTTGTAATTATATTTTTTGGCTGAATGCATACCATTATACTGAAATGTGTTATGTCATTTTGTATCCAGCCATTTTCTAAACAGAGGCTTTTATGTCCTCAGACAGCTTATTTCTTTTATCACTCCAACTGCATTGTAGTCTCAATTTTTTCATGCATCACTGTCAAGTATCTATGCGCAAATACTGAGCCATCATGGTTTTGGATAATAAACTTCAAGATGATCACCATGTGTATTCAAACAAATACAAATCCCTCTGCTATGACAGCAAAACTGTATTCACATTTTATTTTAAAGATACATTTATATGGTAATTAATGTTACTATGTTAAGTGAAAATGGCAGTGGTGGGCTTTAAACTATAACCCTGTTCCTGAACCTCATTGTTAAGACATGTTTGTTACAACCTTTCATCTACTTGAGCTATATAAAATTCCCTATAAGATTCAAATAACAAATCTAATCCTGCAAAAATAGGCTTTACAAATAATATAGTTGTCTTGTGCAGCACAGCATACATCTTGTTCAACAGCATTGACTAAATATGACTTCAGTCATCATCACCAGTCAGTATGTTGACATATAACTACTTGATGGAGAGATATCTTTCCAGGCAGAAGTCTGTTGGAAGCAGGATTGTCATCTATCGGGCCTTGTGTTTTTGTTGGTGGGTTGTCAGGGCATTATTCATCATAATTGGATTGGATAATAGGTTTGATGATGCATTTATTAATTTATTTTTTGTGAATGGATATTTGTTTTTTGTGGGGGACCATGTAAATATTTAAAGTGGATGTAAACCCCATTCATTGAATCTGACCTGGGCATATATGTAGTGTTTACTTATCTCTCTCCAAAGCCCTAAGTGTCATTGTTTTCTGCTGCTCTGTTCCTCTGTTATCAGCATGAGAACTTCTGATGAGCTCTCTGACACAGGAGTTACAAGCAGCTGGAAATTTGTGTCAGGGAGGTTGATTAGAGGGAGATTAGCAGAGAGCTGGTCTATTCATATTACAGCTCTGCATGTTTCTTCATTCCTCTGCCTATGGGGAGTGGGTGTGTGTGTCTTCCCTCCAATCAGCTCACACACAGTGTATTTCCAGACCAACCTCCCACTGCTGAAACAAGAAGAAACATTTGTAACAGGATGTGCACTTTCTAAGGAATATAGAAAGGGAAAGACTGCAGATACACATGTAAAACATATATAGGGAGATTTGGAGATTTGATTCATCGCTGTGTATCATCTGCGGCTGTTCACTTCACTGGGTATAGGAGAGGGTTTACATCCACTTTAAGATTCTAATAAACCGCCCCCCCCACAGACCTGGAATGTGGGAATGAGTCCCTTGTCCCTGTTAACATGGACCCTCTAGTTTCTTGTTTCTGCTCCTCTATTTCAAAGCCAGCTAGGCTGCATACCTAAAAAACACATCTTGCAAGGATTTTGTAGACCCCCATATTACATTTTTTGTTTGTTTTTGTTGGTTCCCTCTAAAACATCTATACTATAGCTTTATTATGGATAAGGTTCTGATAAAGATTTTGGGGAAAAAATGACATGGGTTTACCAAAGTTCATACCAGACCCCTTTTCTTCCTTCATAAGAATCTGGAAATGGCTAAAAGAAAACTCAACAGTACAAATCCATTGAAAATCACATCATCTAGTGTATATCCATTGTTAATCATGACAAACAATGCCTTGATGAGCCACAACACAAAACAACCCGTGCATATTAAATCAATGACATCAGCTGGGATATCTGCTGGCTTGTTTGCTATGTGAAACAAAGAGGCAGGTGGCTTAGGAAGTCATTCATTTAATGGCAGCAACCAGAGGTTTGGGCAGGTGAACAGGCCAAATCTGATGTTTAGTTTACCCATGAAACAAACCTAGAAACAACTAGATTTCAACTTTCTGTCACCCTTTACCTGAAGCTTATCCTTACTTGCCATGACAACATCAATTTAGTTTCTGATGACTTGTATGGCCTGACTTTTTATGAGCCTAGTCCAGTTGGAGTAGCATTGGTCTATGGAAGTATTTACATATAGCAAGTGTGTGTGGAGATATCTAGACCTTAATTAGAGACAAACTTTGCAAGCATCCAGTTTTCAGGTTAGAATGCATTTAACCCTTTATCACCACAAAGTTGCTAAAGTGTTAATATACTTCGATATATAAAGCATATCCGGAATTAAAATCCTTTGGATAATTTAATGACCTACAAAAACATACTTACCAACACTCCTGCCCGCAGTTCACACTTGACACACCCACTTTCTGGGTGAACATGCCCACACCATGCCCACTTCCAGCATAGTACTATCCCTAAATATGTGGGAACCACCCACTCACATCTGCAATTTCCTCAATTAATACCCTTTTTGAGTTAATGAGAATGCGCAGTAACTCAAATAAAGGGGAAGTTGTGATTCCTAGAATCAGCTGAGACACAGCGCCATCAGGGCAGAGGTCTGAAACATGGGACAGCCCTAACAACCAAATAACAACAATATTTTGAAACCCACCTTCAGGAAAAGCTTTATAGTTCAGTTAGAATTAAGAGTTAGAACTTGTACTTTTTATTGCTTTCCTTTTCCCCATTAACAACATTTCCCCTCACTTCCTGTCTTTGTAAATGAACAAAAAAATCAAGGGAATGGATATCACTGGCACAGGAAAAGAAATAGAAATCTGACCATGTGCGTTTGCTTCTTCCTTCATCCACATCACTTTCTTTTTCTTGTGACGCCCTGATTTAAAAACAGGAAGGGATGTCTCCCCAAAGAAAACACTGGCAATAATAAAAGCTGATATAAGTTCTAACCTTTGTTCACTCTATGCAATGCTAAAAGAATGTCTTTGGCTGGAATTTGGCTTTAAACGTTGTGACATTGTGTTGGCAGTAGGAGGGGCTTAAACAGAAAGCATGAAATAGAATGCATACATTGATACACAGTTGCCACAGACCTTGCACCCAAAAAATATTTGAGTGTATGTAGAGCCAAACCTTTTTTTTTAGGATAATGTTTTGGAATGTAATCTCAGTGGATAGATTTACCTCTTAACCTCCCTGGCGGTATGACTGAGTCTGGAATTTATTGCTGAAAGCGGTAATGGTTTTCTGCATGGAGATATGGCGTTATGTACTATAGGCCTGCAATGGTTAGTAATTACTTTCTTAAACCTGACCAAACAACACTCGAGTAGACATCTGGGATGTAATAAAGTAAGAAACACACAAATTCATGAATTATAATCAAATAAATAACATAAATTTATTCAGATGGAAACACTCAGAAAATTTTTAACTACAAAAGATTAATAATCCTCCTGAGTGTGGTAGATCTTGAAGCAGGGTACCACACAAAGTCCAACATCACAATCGGGGCAGTAAAACCTGCTTTCTTTCCGGACCTTCTTCCCATTACCGTCTCTTTTGGAGCAGCAGACCACACACATTCTGGTCGCTGCTGCTTTTTTGGCGGTTGGCGGAATATACTCAATAAAATGGCGACCAGTCAGGTGAAGTGGGTTGCCAACGTCCGCAGCCCGGCATCCAGATCTGGTTGCAGATGGTACCTCTTGGGTAGCAAAGATCCGTTCGGCCACCCTCCAGATGAACTCAGAGTGGACAACCGGTTTCTCACTCTGAGCTCTGTACAAAATGTAAGCGTTCTAGAGGCACTGTTCCAGAATGTGGCGGAAAATTTTTTTATAATATTTTTTCTGCTGCTTCCGCATTGCTGGATAAAAAGTCATAGCCTGGTCGGCCCGGTCC
>BLSH010438267.1:339437-356836 GCA_018402905.1 Glandirana rugosa
TGGACTGTAGACAAGATTAGGGAGAATGACCATTACTTATCTCAACTCGCTTGGGCTTGATATTTCAAGCCCAGGTATGGCTTGAAAGCCCACAGGCACAAGACTTGGGCTTGCAAACTTTTTTTCAGGCACAAGCCCAAGACCCAAGACCATAAAATAGTACGTACAACTTATCGACGTCCCGTCGGTTAGTTGTTCGTAAAGTGACCAAAAGGGATCTTCGGTAGTGTCGGTACGGATAATTACCGTACCGACACTAACCGGTCACGTAGTACACTGGGTCGGAGATATACTCCGACCTCAGTGTCACGACGTACAGTGTACGAGAGTCCAATCACATCCCAATAGGCATGGCTGTGATGGCTTCTAGGGAAAACCAGTGAAATGCTTGTTGATTGGCTGCCCTGCAGCTATTCAACATGCATGATAAAATACCAGAACCCAGAACCCGAACACGGACTTTTTTTCAAACGTTCGGGTTCAGAACACGGACACCCGAAAGTTCGGTATGGACCCGAACTTTATAGTTCGGGTTCGCTCAACTCTATTCATTACCAGTAAGAGGGATTAGAACAGATGTCAGGTTTTATTGCTGTCTGTGCTCCTGTTAAGGAGATTCCCCCTCTCTATTTGTCCTGTTTACCATTATCATTGCAAGTGAAAGTAAAAGAAAATCACAAATTTTGGGTTGTCCCCAGAAAAGTAATACCTAGGGGTCCCTAATGGATTCCCTAAGTTTGCAGGGATTTCCTCTCCCTTCCTGTTTGCCTCTGGGACAGGAAATTTCACAACAAGAAAAATGTTGCAATTTAGAGGGCAGATTTGAACTCTTTGTAAGACTGAATGCTTATCCTGGCTATTGATTTTGGACATTAAAAACTTTGACAGTACCTCATGCAGCTTTAAATTTGCACTACTTTCTATGTTTATTTCTTCCTTCTTGTAGCAAAATGTATACAAAGTAAAAGGATATTTACCTTGGTGTGCCCAAGTTCTTTTGTGAATATAAGTTTGAACAGCAGAACATTTACAGCTCTTCAAAAAGTATCTGAAACTGTTAATGTAGGTTTTTGTCAATGCACTTATAGACTCTTTTCTGAAATAGCCTATTTGTACCCTCTGTCAATAAATGCCCAGTTATTTTACCAATAATGATCTTCCCACTTGGTCTTGTCTGGTTTTGTTAAGACTGGATGGAATTTATAGTTTCCCAAGGACCATATACGTTGTGGACAGTCAGATTGAACCAACACTTGTCAAATTAGTTCATTATCATGGATGCATAAGTATGTTGTGGACTCGTATGTCTTTCAAAGAAAAGGAGAAGTTTTTGACATGAGAAGCTTCACTTTTACTTGACGAATCTAATGTGCATGATTATTATAAACATGTTCTGTATGCCATCTAAAATTTGATCTCTCACCGAAAGTGAAATTGCCCGCAAAAGCCGCTGATAAAAAAGGCCAAGGGTGGCAGAAGAGGAGGTCAGTATTATACAATTTCATATTTGCTGTCTTTTCTAGTTGTGGCTCTGTGGAAGTGCCAAATATGAATTTTGGTGGGGCATGTTCCCCAACTGTCCGATGAATGTCCTTGCTCCCTTACACCAAAAGTCTGGAGTAGGAAGCTGTCACATTTGACAGCAGTAATAATACTGTGGCTACATGTTTCAGTCCCCAGTGCAGCTGGAGGTTTGCACAGCCAAACACCCATTAGTTGGGCCATTCAGGGAACCTCCTGAACAACAGACAAACATGTAGCTTACCTTTAGAGAGCACAGGACTATCCATACACTTGTTTACATAGTGCAGATACCTCCCTCATATTATATCCTCTTCTGTTCAAATGTTCTTAGCCTATAGCGTAAGGGTATTTTTTTCTATTGGTCAAATGTTCTTTAATGTAGATCTAGAGGCATTTATTTTTATTTTGGATAAAAGTAGAGAGGGTTATGACTCCTGTCAGTATTTTTTTTTGCCTTATGTGTCCCTTTGGGGAGATTTCCCTTCATGTCCTGTCCCATAGTCAAAACAGGAAGTCAGAGGAAACCAGTATAACATGTGGAAATCCCTGGTTGTCAATCCAGAATTTGGGATCTTCTACTTTCCCATTCAGCTATAAAGATAAGCAGGACAAATAGAGAGAGTGAAGCCAAAGAGGGACACAGATAACAAAAAAGTGACAGGTATTCTAATTCCCCTTCACTCTAACTTGAATTTAAAAAAATGCCTTTGGTTATACTTCAACTCTTCTGGTCTAACTAACTTTTTTGTGTTAGGCACTTTAGGTCTAGTGTGCATTTTAGCTAGCCAGGAAAGGGAGTAACCTACATAAATGAGTAAGTGCATATAGTACAATGAATGTTATCCCTAAAATAGTATCCACCTAAAAATCTGCCCACCTTCACCCTAAGATTTTAAAATGCAGATTCTCAGTTACAAACTCACCCCATTACAGTTAAGAACCTCCCTAACATAATATGTGAAGCAGGGCAGGCTAGTACTTGAAGCGCATGTTGGGCCATGTCTAGCCATTATGGACAGCTAATAGTTAATGTGTTTTGTAAACCAGTGTGTACCCAAAGAAGGTGCACCCTCACCCCATATAACTATGACAGGGCCTTACAATGAAAAAATAACCAAAAAAATGGCAAAAAAGGAAACTGTGACCAGGCTGGTAAAACCCCTCTAACTCCCGTCATGCCTCAGTTTTTTGCTAGTGACCTAGGAAGATGGATGTATTTCGAAAGGTTTATTCAAGAAATGTTTTTCTTTTTTTAAGATTGTTCTTCCTTCATTCAAGAAATATGCAAATATTGGATCAGTATATCTTCAACAATTGCTTTGGAGGCTGTGCCTGGGTCCAGCTGGACTGAATGATTGCAGGACCAGCCTGGAATATGGTCTTAGGACACAGGGCTCTGCATGTCATGCTTTGCTTACCTCTGTGTATTGTATTATTTATCCGCAGTATACTTTTCTGGTTGAGAGTTGTGGCTTGCTTCTGGCGTGACCTAGTCTATGAAGTCTTATTAAATACTGGTCTGTGTGGGTCAAGCAGCGGCAGTTACTTTGTTTACTTAAACCTTGGGTGCTATTATTATGCCCCTTTTCTGTTGGTTTTCATGGAAAAAGGTGAAACCCTAGGGAATCAGGTGGTGTGTCACTAGCTGAAATGATGCAAACGCACACTCTGTTCCCTATCACAGGAGACACACAGTTTTTTATCTGTTATTCCTTAATTTCTTCATTCCACCTGCAATGATCTAGTCATCCCCAACCATTTGAATCTCTCTTGCTTCCAGAAGTCACTTTGTGCAAGGGTTTTCCTTGTATTATAACTAACTATTTCTGAGAGTATATGATCATACTCCTGCAGATGTTCTGTGGTCTCTTCCAGATTGACCATCTCTTCTGTCTTAAGGACTGATTTACCATCTTTATTCATGGTTACTGTCATTAATGACATGGCTGTTATAGCTCAGGTCTCCAGGAACAGTGGCCTCTCCAATTTGGTGATCTTCATGATAATAAAAGCTAGGAAGTTCACTTCCCATAATGTCTACCATCACACATGGAGGGATTACTTTGCTTGATGCAAGGAGAGATTTTTTTTTATTCCAGAATATATATGGGATGATTCCTGATCATTTTACAATCAGGCATACTGAGTACTATTAGCAATAGATCTCAGCACTTGTGAACTTGTTCCAGATTCCAGTAATGCCCTAATTTTTTGATTAAGTCTTTTGTACAGGGTGTCTCTCATGTTGTTCCCCGATTGCTAACCTGGGACTCCATGGGGTTTATATTTGGTTCCCCCTGCAATATAAAAAACTGTCCTTTGAAACCATCATGGATATTTCCCTTTACACTCTCACTGATGAGGTTTTGTTACTTGTCACCCACACCTCTATGAGGTATGTGTTTGAGCTGGTGGCTTTCTTCTGCAAATAATATTTTTGGCCTTACACAAGGACCAGGTGGTAATAGGGCCTGGAGCCTCCCTGTTTTCCAAGGTGGTCTTGACCTTGCACCTCAACCAAGACTTTGTGTTTCATCCATCACAGTAGCACAGAGGAAGTTTGACCTAGATGTAGCTTGAGTTGTGTGTGTGTGTGTCAACCCCGCCTTCACTTTTTACACTAGAAAATCTGGCTCCCTCTTTGTCATCTCTGTTTGCCCTTGCAGAGGGGAAAAAGCTTCCAATGCCACCTTTTTTTGGTGGAATAAGAATAATAATATACGCTTATGGTCTAAGGTGTTGTGTTTCATCCTTTCCTGCCAAAGCACACTCTACTAGATATGTGAGTGCTCTTTGGGCTTTTTAGCATCATGCAACTGTTTCCCAGATTTGCAAAGCTACCACCTGGTTTTCTGTTCACACATTCTCCAAGTTTTACCTGGTGGATGTTAAAGCCTCTCCTGTTGTTAGCTTTGGCATAAGGTCCTTCAGTCCTGCTGCAGGCAGTTTCAAGGTTGTTTCTGTTATTATAGTTGGGATTGTTATCATTTTGCTTATTGTGTGCCCACCCCTAAGTTGGACTGCTTTTGGTCATCCTAATTGTCTCTAAATGTCCCTAAATGAATGAAAATGTAAACTGCATTTTTTTGTAGAAAATTATTTCCTAGGAAGTTTAATGAGGGACACAGCTCCCACCCCTATGTGTTTATGGTCTTTCACTTGCCACTGCTTGTTACCAAACTGAGGCATGCTGGAAGTGGGAGGGGTTATTTGAGACCGGATGCTGTTTTTTTCTTGCATGTGTCCAAATCCTCCTTTAGAACTTGGATCCTGTTTCCTTTAACCCCTTCATAACCAAGGTCAAAACAAACCATAAGGCCCGAAACTTTGACATGTATTAGTATAACTGTTCATATCATCGCAACTACTTAGTATATCAGGATGGATTATACTTTTTCAGAACAAATTAAGCTTTCATTTGGTGGGAAATGACATATCCTCTATCCTGATTTGTTTATTATAAAAGAAAAAGTGGCCCAAATATTATTTTTTTTAACTTTAGCTTTATATTTTTATGCCATTACCATGACAATACCACATATGTGTGCATGATGCATTATTTATACCCAAATTAGGGCCAATAAACAACAGTATGTATTTTGTTTTTTTGTTTTTGTCATACCTAAACATGCTGACACTAACACTTGCACTGACACTAAATATAAAACTAACACTGCCTGCTAACTGACAATTGCACTGCCACTAACTGACAATGCCACTAACTGACATTGATGCTAACTAACACTAACAGTCATTTACACTGAGACTAATTGACACTAACAGTAACTGACACTGCCACTTACACTGCCACTAACTTCTGCTAAAACTGATACCTACAGTGCCATTAATACTGATACCCACACACAAACTAGGTCAAGCACTGAACTAGTTTTTTTTTTCTTCAACAGATTTTTTGTGCAGACATCTCCTCTAGCAGGAGAAATAGAATAAGTGTATCTTTTCCTCCTTGCTAGCAGAGAAGTCTGTTGTTCCTCCTCTTTACAGAGGAGAGACAACACAGGGAAGGGCTACAGTATGAATAATCATTGTGTTAGCCAATCAGAGGCAATCATATGATTGTTATCTGTCCCTGATTGTTAGTAGAAGACCCTGGGCTGCCACTGGCAACCCAGTCTCAGAGCTGGGAGAGCACAATTGAGCACACTTACAGCACAAACAGAAAAACACATATATGCAATGCTTAGCATCAAAGCCAACTTCCTGGACACTGCATGTTAGACAGTCATAAAGGGGTTAATGAGTTTCAAAATAAACTATTTTACAGTAAGTCCAAAAAATTATTTCCCGAATTTCCCTCTCCTCAATGACAGCACTACAACCCTCCTTCTCACCACCAATACCTCAAAACTCCTCCTACATACTGCCAGCAACCAAACCCCCTTTCTTCTCCCAAGGCTCCTCTCCTTTCTCATACACCACATCTGCCTCCTGCTGCCTTTGCCTCACAGGCATGAAGGCAGTAGACCAAGGATCCTGCTGGTCCTGAGACAGCAGAAAGCCCTTCTCTTCATACTGCTGCTGTACCTCCAGTGCATAGTATTTTCAATTATGCAGTGTGTGCTCCAGAAATAACACCATAGGGATCATGTCATTGATGCCACCTTATTGTGGCTCATCATTCTGGTCTCTTCACTTAAATAGTGCAAAGATGTTGCTTGCACCCTGAATCAGGAGTTAATGACATGATGATGGTTCAATTCTGTTAGGCAGCCACTACAACATGACCAACACGTTTTGGCACATGAGTGTATCACATACCAGGCTGTTGGTTGACACCTTGTGTTGCCACTGCATTCCAGTCAGGTGAACACAGCCCATGGGCATGACTGCCTAAAGTGGCTGCAAACTCTTCTGGCCCACTAGAGGACATCTTGAAAGCCAGGGCACCAAAACAAGAATCACTGCAATGTATGTATGTCTAAACCTTCCCTGCTGAATGGCTACTGGCAGGTTAGTGCTAGCTAGCAAAGAATCAGCCACATCTCAAGTTGCCCCTGAAGACCTGCCAAAATCATAAGTCTAGTGTGGCTTCTGTCCCTTAAATATACCAGCTGCAAAAAATGTGGCAGCATTTTGCCTTTGCCTTTAATAGTCTCTGGGGCACTTTGGGGGGGGGCTACCGGTTCTAAAGAGTCGGAAGATGATATATTAGTGAGGAGGAGGAGGGAGAAGTGAATGCACTGTCATAGTTACTATATGGCAAAACATGGGACTGCCGACTCACGGCTTTAGCAGTGTGTTCTTTCCTGAATTCTTCCTAGTCATTCCTGCCTATGCTTTGTGGACCCTTTACGGAGACCTTACCTTGCACATGATGGAGTTAGGCTTGATTCACATCAGTGCGTTTTGCTTTTCAGCGTTTATTCACTGTTTTTGCCATGCTTTCTGCGTTTTTTTTACCGTGATTTTGCCACGATTTTGCTGCAACTTGCGTTTTTTTATATGTAATTTTTTTACAAAAATTTTTTTTTGGGGGGGAAATGTTGTTGCTAGGCAGATTTAAAATGCAAAATGCAAATTGTGGCTAAGTTGCATTAAAAACACGGTAAAGTCATTGAAGTCTATTACATGCAAAACGCTGCTTTTTGCATGAAAAAAAGTCCCCGACCCTTTCCAAAAATGCAGAGGCACAAAAAAGCATTGATGTGAACATGTTCCATAGGAACCCATGTTAAAAATATTCCCTGCATTTCTGCAAAAATGCAAAATGCATCAAAAGTGCACTAGTGTGAATGAAGCCGAAGGACAAGCATGGCCTTCTGAGAAAAATTGGTAAATGGGTACCTGCCACTGCGGCCCAACCCAAGCCACTGGCTGAAAGGGATCAACCAGCATCAGCTGGAATGGGAGCAGCTGTAAAGTGACACTGGGCATTGGAATAGTTAGGGGCCATTTTTTAATTTGCTCCAGCAGCTGCAGTAGAGACACCTGTCTTGCCAAGGATGCTGCTGGAGATGATGGGGTATGGTTGGGGGACTTACAATGAAGTACAAGCCTAACTTTGCCCAGCTCAGCGTGGCCCCATCCTGGCTCTTTTCTATGCTTTATGTGCCATAAGGTAAGCCTCTAAAACATCTTGTCAGGCTTCCCTCCCTGGGTCACAGATGTTGCAGTGGATGCAGATGAAGAATTATGTGGAGGGTGGAAAGTGAGGACCAATGAGGAAAAGCACAGACAGGGCCTGGCCAAAGGGTTGGCAGTAGAAAAGGCTGCTTTAAGCTTTTCAGCAGGAGAGGGGTGCAAAAAGGGCAGAATCTGCAACTTATGCTACAGAACTTTTTCTATGGCCATGGGGGTACATTTTGGCCTTTTAAACTTAGGGGCCTTGTCCCAACACAGAGTGGGGAACTTTTTCTACTGGCTGGTATCAATGAGATACTGCTCCCACCAAGCTCATAGTGCATTTCTTTGGGCATGCTTTACCAAATGGCTGGCATGCTAAAATGACACCGTTGGCATCAGATACATTAAAAAAGGACCACACTGCAGAGCTCTTTTAATTTTTCCGTCTGTTGAAGCTTGCATACTGTCCTGATATTAGCCATTTTCTATCTAACATGTACCCAAAGTCCATATTTTGAACACTTAAAGAAGAATTAGGCATAGAGAGGTCTTGGGATATGGAGTTGTGGTTTCTAATTGTTGTTGTAAACTTTGTTTTGGTGTGTAATTACGTTTTTAAGACAATACAGTATAGTACTGTGAAAAAAAATGAACTCACACATCATACTTTCAACCTATTGTGCCAGCGACCATTTTGTACAAAGTTGAGGGCTTAAGTTTTATTTTTTAAGAATACAATTTTCTTTAGCTTTTAGACATTTACAACTGTGCTTAGGACTGTTGTGGCTGCTGCTGTCACCAGTCAATTCATACCTTTTATTGATGGATAGAAAAAATGTTGCATCGAAAAATCATTTTTTCCAGCTATAATGATAATGAATCAGACCAGGGTGCTGCTGCTTCTGTATTCAAGTCAACTAATAGTGTAAAAAACATGCAAATTATGTGAGAACGGAATACGGTGTTGCTGGAGCTGTCTGCGAGAATTGTATTGTTCCATAACACAGCAAATAACTTAAGGGCATCTTCCAAGCATGTAGTGGAAAGGATTGGTGTTTTTACAATGTCTCCCTAATAACATGGTAAAAAGGAGAACATGAAAAAGGAGAACTTTCTCCTAGCTGAACTGAATCTTTTTGATTTTTTTTTAATCAATACATGTCCCCCAAAGACAGCGCCCAACTCCTTGTGATTTTTGTTTGACAATCTCTTACCTATTAGCCTTTAAAATGTCCAGAATTGATTGTCAAGATCCCCCCAATCTCATTAATTTCAATAGGGTTGGGATTAAAGTTTGCAATTTGAAGATTTTACTATTCACAAATTGTACCCTGCCTGACTTGCTCATCCCAAGGGTGACAATGCAGGTGAGCACTTGGGAGACAGGAACAGAGTGCTGGAACACTATTACAGAACCTTCACGGTAGGTTCCCAGATATTATTTTATCAAAAGATGCAGTATAAGATATTGAAAATATCTTTTGAAATTAAATATCAAATTACATGTCAAAGATTATATGACAATTTAGTTACTATGTTTATTGATACACACATGTACACAGTATGCATATCTTTATTTAACCTCTTTGTATCCGCGCCATAGCTGATTGACGACTACATCACGGATCTAAATTGCAGGGAGGCCGTCAATAGACATCCTCCCCTTTGGCTCATGCCAGGCGTGCGAGTCTGCCTGACTCACGATCTGGTCACAGAGAGTCAGAACGGAAACTGCAGATGTAAACACGGAGGTTTCCCGTTCTGTGAGAGGGGAATGACAGATCTACTGATCCTTGTGATCGGGATCAGTTAGATCTGTTATACCCCTGTTAGCCCCACCCCACCACAGTTAGAACACAATGAGGGAACACAGTTAACCCCTTGATTGCCCTCTTAGTGTTAACCCCGTCCCTGTCAATGACATTTACACAGTAATCAGCTTCTATTTTTAGATCTGATCGCTGTATAAATGTCATTGGTCCCAAAAAAAGTGTCAAAAACGTCAGACAAGTCCGTCACAATATCGCAGTCCCGATAAAAATCACAGATCGCCGCCATTACCAGTAAAAAAAATACATAATAAAAACGCATTAAACCAATGTCCATAGTTTGTAGTCGCTATAACTTTTGCGCAACCCAATCAATATACGCCAATTGCATTTTTTTCACCAAAAATATGTAGAAGAATATATGTCGGCCTACACTGATGAATACATTTGTTTTTTTATTTTTTAATTTTGGATATTTATTATAGCAAAAAGTAAAAAAAATTTTTTTTTCCAAAATCGTCACTCTTTGTTTGTTTATTGCGCAAAAAATAAAAACTGAAGAGGTGATCAAATACCACCAAAAGAAAGCTCTATTTGTGGGGAAAAAAAGGATGCCAATTTTGTTTGGTTACAACGTCGCATGACTGCGCAATTGTCATTCAAATAGTGACAGCACTGAAAATTGGTCCGGGCAGGAGGGGGGTTTAAGTGCCCAGTAAGCAAGTGGTTAAGTTAAATAAAATGCACTGTAGGGCGTTAATGTTTTGTAAATAGAACACTTCATTTTTAAGATAAGCCTAAATGATCCAGTGTGCATATTACTGTAAACCTTTGTGAAAGAGACTAATTGCCCCCATGTTCTGCCTATCATATCATGTACTACCATATATCATTCTTTTCTTTTGCACGCTGTGTGAAATCAAAGGTCAGCATTTATTTGAAGATTTCATTAATGAGTGACTATTGTAAAGTAATAAAGACATTTAATGACTTTAAAATAGAATCTCTAGTCATATTAATTTTGTATTGAAAAGACCACTCAAAATTCATGCCAAGTAGATTTCCCTAAAGAGGCTCCTGAGCCTAATGCAGAGAAAGGATGACTGCATGCATGAATGTGAATGGATTCAATGACCTAATACTTGGGAAAGAAACTATTTGAATTCAAATAACCCATTGAAAACATGAAGGATTAGTTAAGTAATTTGTACTAACCAAGGGATTCAGTAATAATTTGCAAACCCAAATTGGAAGACCTGGGTCTGCAAAAGTCAGAATTCAGTAATGATTTGTAATTGCCTCCAGACACATTATTCAATTCTACATGTTTTCTGTGGGCATTAGTGGACACAGCAAGCTTGGACATATTCATTAGATGTTAATAAAAACTAGGAACATTTTTTTTTACCAAAGATGACCACAATACAAATCACACCAGCTTCAGAAGAGATACACTGCATGCAGGAATGTCTGGAAAAGTTTATGCTCAGCCTCTTCCACATACTACCAATGATGGAGAATTGTATACACATAAAATATAAGGAGTCAGAAAAATGTAAAGTCTTATTTTTAGCCGTGAAAAGATGAAGTTTAACTTTAAAACAACATGTGAAAATATTGATCTCATTAAATATACTTTAAAGCAGACCTTCAATTGAAAGCAATATTTATTTTATAGTTCTCTCTGCATGCTGTGCATCTTTATGCCATAGTTTACCATTTATCTGACATTTTCTACATAGAAAGAAGAAAATAAGTCATATGACCATCCTTGATCTTTTGATTTTGCTTTAGAGTGGCCTGTAGGAGGAGTCAGGTGCAAGGCAGATCCTAGAGTCATAGACGCCTGGGTGCACAAATATTTCTGGCGCCCCCACATGGGTGTGGTCATCTTACTAACTCCTCCCCTTTACAAATGTTTCTATGGCAATGACTCCACCTCTCCATTTATAAGCCCCAACACTTTTTGTAATCTGAATGCTTTAACAATAACTTGGTCAACAGCTTTGCCCAGACCTAGAAGACTTCACTTACCTTAAATAATAGGTACTGGGCCTGACCTCCTGGGGCTGGCTGTTGTTCCTCCTGGGGCTGGCTGATGGTCCTGATTCCTGGCTGCTGGTCCTGGGGCCTGGCTTTTGTAGCTGGTCCTGGCTTATGGGGCTGGGCTGCTGGTCCTGGGGTCTGGCTGCTGGGGCCTGGTTGCTGGGGTCTGGCTGCTGAGGCCTGGCTGCTGGGGCCTGGCCTTGGCTGCTGGGGCTTAGCCTTTATAGTCAGAGACTGCAGATATGATACAAGAGATGGTCATAGACTGCAGACATGTTACAAGAGATAGTCAGAGACTGCAGACATACTAGAGGAGATGATCAGAGACTGCAGACATGATACAGGAGATGGTTATAGACTAAGGACATGATGCAAGAGATGGTCAGAGACTGCACAAATGATACAAGAGATGGTCAGAAACTGCAGACATGATACAAGAGGTAGTCAGAGACTGCAGACATACTACAGGAGATGGTCAGAGACTGCAGACATGATAGAAGAGATGATCAGAGACTGCAGACATGATAAAAGAGATGTTTAGATACTGCAGACACGATACAAGAGACATTTAGAGTCTGCAGACATGATACAAGAGATAAATGCAGCCTCACCAGTGTCCATCCAATGCAGCTTATCAGTGCCCATCAAATGCAGTCTCATCAGTGCCCATCAAATGCAGCCTCACCAGTGCCCATCAAATGCAGCCTAACAGTGCCCATCAAATGCAGCCTAACAGTGCCCATAAAATGCAGCCTTCTCAGTGCCCATCAAATGTAGCCTCATCAGTTCCCATCAAATGCAGCCTCATCAGTGCCTATCAAATGCAGCCTCATCAGTGCCCATCAAATGCAGCCTTACAGTGCCTATCAAATTTAGCCTCACCAGTGTCCATCAAATGCAGCCTCACCAGTGCCCATCAAATGCAGCCTCACCAGTGCCCATCAAATGCCGCCTTATCAGTGCCCATTACTCATCAGTGGCCATCAAATGTAGCCTCATCAATGCCCATCAAATGCAGCCTCATCAGTACCCATCAAATGCAGCCTACCAGTGCCCATCAAATTCAGCCATATCAGTGCCCATAAAATACAGCCTACCAGTGCCTGGATCACACAGAGTGGGGCTCTCCCACTGTGTCACAGAGCTTGAATTTGAATATCCCAGCAGCCACTGTAACAATGTCCCACCTCCTAGACCAGCTCCTATGATACACGTCACACTGATTAAATTTCCTGGCATTGGATCAGTGTGCCATCTATCACTAGGAGGCAGGACTTTGTTACCACACCTGCCGAACATTTCAGATTCAAGCTCCGTGACACAGCGGGAGATAGCCACTCTGCATGACACACAAAAGGAGAGGAGGAGGGAGGGGAGGACTCTGACAGGGGCATGCTGGTAAGACCCCCCCTGACCCCCCAATGTGTGGCACCAGGGGTGGACCACCCCCACCCCCCCATTGGTACACCACTGCCACTTGAGCTTCGGCGCCCCCTCTGCCTCAGCTTGTGGTGCCTGGCCGCTGTGCACCCTGTGCACCTGCCCAGGATCAGCCCTGGTCAGGTGAAGCCAGAACGTCACTGCACTGACACTCATTCAGCAGTGATTTGCATTCAGCAGACACCATGCTTATCTAAACTAGTACACATAATTTTACCTAAATGTGAAAGAGACAGTAAACCAGATGCTCTATGTTACATGTGTTCACCGTCCAGATCACACTGCACAGTTTTAGACACTAGTCTGAGTTACACTTCCATACTCCTTATTGCTCCTGTATAAGTTGACAATACATCACACATTATCTTCTAATACAATACATAACACAGCAAGTTGTTTCTACACACTAAGGCCCCATTCACACCTGCACAATGCATTTTTTGCATGTTTGTTTGTACGTTTGTCTTGTGACAGCATAGGGCAGCCCATTCACTTTCTGTTTGGCTGTTCTATACATTACAGACATGCCAAAGTAGTTCCTGCACTTTTTTTTGCTATAAACCTTGTGCATTTTCAAATGCACATTTTGGCATATTTTTGCTAGCAAAAAAAAGTGTGACTTCTGCTTGGGTTTAGGGTGGCAATGCAAGCAGATTCACATTTCCATGTGTTTTTTCATGTGTTTCTGGGAATGCATGCAGAAATGTTCATTTATGTGTGTGTTCCCAGAACACCAAGGTGTGAATGGAGCCTTATTCTCTCAGAGACAGCAACTTGACAACTTACAGCACATGCTACAAAAAGCAGTTATTTAATCCTAGGTGAAATTCCGTGTGCACATAGGGTGAGCTCTGGAGAAACTCTTTTTCATTCAGATTAAACTAGCACTATGAAAGTTGTGGGTACCATGTGGGGAACAGCTGCTCTTGGGGGAGACTGTGGGGTTGATTTACTAAAGGCACATAGACTATGCACTTTGCAACTTGCGGTTGCACTCTGCAAGAGCATTTGCTCCAGAGCTTAGTAAATGAGCAGAAGCTCTGCTGACTTCTATCATCCAATCATTTGCAAGCAAAAATGCTGTTTTTTTTATTTTCATTGCATGTGATTGGGTATTCTGTGCAAAGTGAAGCTTTAACTCATTTACTAAGCTCTGGAGCAACTTAATTTGCAAAGTGCATAGCCAATTTGCCTTTAGTAAATAAACCCCTGTGTGTGCTGCTACAATGCGTTTCAATTAAATTTAGAAAGAACACAGTAGTAAGGGAAGGGGAGAAAATTACAGAGAAGCATAACTTTCCACCATGCACAAAAAGTGTGCAAGAGTGGACAAAAACAGGTGAAGCTGGAGTTCTTCCTTAAATTAGGTTCTAAATATTGAATACAATTGTAAGATATTAATATTTAGATATGCCATATATGGCCAATTGCTTGTGCTTTTCCAATAATCTGTTTAATACTTATTTGTAAAAATAATAATAAAAATCACAAAGTGAAATATAACTTCAACGTATGCTTCTGTTCATGAGCAATCACTTACACTAATGGATGCTTTGAGTTAGATTCTTTCACTGTTTCCTTAGCAAGTTCATGCTTTAAAATGATTTGACCTATCAGCCTAGCTATTATGTTATTTAATATAAATTGAACTGACTCTTTTAGTAAGGAACTATGATTCAATGGCTTTAATACTGGTTGCATTATTTGAAATGATGGTGCTCAGTGTGAATGATTAGTAAGCTATAGACAGACTTGTGTAGTCTGTATTCTGCAGTTACTTAATACTCAAACCTAAGGATGTGTGCATGGTTTTGTGTAATCAGACATGAAATTGCCCATTTTATTTTAAATTATATTATTTCTCTTTTGTGTAGAATGCTTTTACACATTCAACAAAAGAACTGCATTTACGACACAACTGAGCATCTTGTCTGCCCATAATTTACAATAAACTAGATTTAACTAGATAAATACTCTTAATGGGAAATCCACCCAAGTTAAACTGACCCAATTTAAAAATAAAGCAAAGATTTTCTAAGTTAAGCCTCGTACACACGGTGTGACGGTCGTGTGACTGAACGGACCAAATCATATGTTGGCTCATGTATCTCGCGTACTGACATGCACTAAACGATCGCACGACCAAGCCGAACATAGTAACATGTTATGAATGTATAAAGAGAAAGTTCAGGTGCATGTAATTTGTGAATTAGGAACGAACGGACATTTCCGGCCGTTCCTGACTTCTGAGCATGCACAGTACAACTTGTAGGACCAACTTCTCTGTACACAAGATACAACAGTCGTACGACCACTTGTTGGTACAACCAAAGTTTTCTAGTTTGCTCATCCAACTTCTGTTGTACGACCGTCGTAAGTAGGCTGTTCTAATCACACATACTAATGGTCGGATGATCGAAAGAGCGGTCGTACGACCGTTTGCATATGACCTTTGACATGTGTGTACGAGGCTTTAGAGGAAACATTTTGAAATGTTGATTCTGCATTTAAGCAGCACCCTAAAAGTGCAAAATCTGGTGCAGCTATGCACGGTAACCAATCAGCCTCTAACCTCAGCTTGTTAGATTAAGCTTTGTCAAATAAGAAAACTGGAAGCTGATTGGTTTCTACTCAGATCTGCACCTGATTTTACACTCTTCAGTTTTAGTAAATCAATCCCTTTGTCCTAAAGTTCTCCTAAAAATAGCAGTGCACTTCCTGAAATGTGCACTGCGCCTCTGCTGTGTAAGATTAAGGCATTGATGCGTCTGGCTGCTAGTCTCTGAAGATTTGGATTGAGCCTGGGTTCACATTAGAACGATCTCAGAGATCGCATGTGATTCGCACCCGCACTGCAGGCGCCAATCACATGTGATCTCTGAGCAGTGCAAGTTCAGCCAAACAGTTGTATGTCTGAACTCACATTAGATTTGCAAAAAAAAAAGTGCATGTACCTTTTTTTCACCCGCATTAAAATTGCATCGCATGGGTGTTCTCACCCATGCAATCCGATCCATGTGCAAGTTCACAGTTCATACTGTGATCTGTGAACAAAACTATGGGGGGGGGCTTTAACTTTGTAATGACACCCGCAGCAGTGTGAACTGCCTACAGGAAGACTGCGATGCAGGAAAAAGCTTTACAATCGCGCTGGTTCCCGCATCGCACATGTGTGATTCAGTGTTCAGATTAGGTGATGTAATTTCTGTGCTGCTCACTGTCCTTCTAGGCTCTGACATAAGAAAAACATGGCCTGCTCTACACAGAGACCCAACACAGAACATGGCATGCAAAGTCAGTAATCAGCTAGAGGAAGACTCTGGCAATACTGGTGACTAGCCCTTTGCCTACTCCCTTTACCTACTGCCGGCCTATTTTAAGATGCTCAAATGCTTCTAAAAGCCATACATGTTTAAACGTGCCTTTAACCACTTCAATACCAGGCCTGTTTCTTGAGTTCGGTGCTTACCAGTTAAAAACAGTTTTTTTTGCTATAAAATTACTTAGAACCCCCAAACATTATATATTTTTTTTTCTAACACCCTAGAGAATAAAATGGTGGTCATTGAAAAAATGTATGTCACACCGTATTTGCGCAGCGGTCTTACAAGCGTGCTTTTTTTTGAAAAAATTCCGTTTTTTTAGTTAAAAAATAAGAAAACAGTAAAGTTAGGCCAATTTTTTTCCATATTGTGAAAGATAATGTTACGCCGAGTAAAATGATACCCAACATGTCATGCTTCAAAATTGCGTCCGCTCGCGGAATGGCGATAAACTTTGCAAATTAAAAATCTCCATTGGCGACATTTAAAAAATTCTACAGGTTAGCAGTTTTGCGTTACAGAGGAGGTCTAGAGCTAGAATTGTTGCTCTCGCTCTAACGATCGCGGCGATACCTCACATGTGTGGTTTGAACACCGTTTTCATATGTGGGCGGGACTTACGTATGCGTTCGCTTCTGCGTGCGAGCTCGGCGGGACGGAGCGCTTTAAATTTTTTTTTTTAATTATTTATTTTGCTTTTTACTTTTTATTTTTACACTGTTCTTTAGAAAAAAAAAATTTGATCACTTTTATTCCTATTACAAGAAATGTAAACATTCCTTGTAATAGAAAAAAGCATGACAGGTCCTCTTAAATATGAGATCCGGGGCCAAAAAGTCCTCAGATCTCATATTTACACTCAAATGCAAAAAAAAAAAAAATCTGAAAAAAGTGACAGAAGAAAAAAAAAATCGGGCCCTTTAAGACCGTTGGGAAGACGTCATTTCTGACGTCATTTCCGCCGGCCGTGTTATGGAGCCGAGTGAGCGGCTTCAGCCACTCAGTCGGCTCACAGACACTGGGGGGAAAGCATCGGATCATCTCCGCTGCTGCCGGCGGGTCCGGTAAGCGGCGGAGATGACCGGAAAGCGGCAGGAGGGGGCACCTCTCCCACCGCTGATAAAAGTGATCTTGCGGCGAATCCGCCACTAAGATCACTTTTATCTTGCAGGGAATCGCCTGCTGAAAAAAACGGTATCTGAATGGTGCCTGC
>BLSH010438267.1:393298-403657 GCA_018402905.1 Glandirana rugosa
TGGGAGGTAAAGGGGAAGTCCGGATGAGAGAGAGTGTAGGAAGGAAGGGTGAAGTGGAGGTAGGGGGAGGGATAGAAGGGGGAGGGGAAAAAGAAAAAAAAGTAGAGGAGAGTGTAAATATCGGTTAGTTAGTAGAACGACCCGAACGACACGAAATGATGACCTGATGTAACCGTTTTCGTACAGATAAAAAAGAAATGGGGGTGAAGGATGAGGGTGGGAGGAAAGTGTAAGTGTTCTGTGGGGAAGGAGAGGTCCTCATCATACTACTCATCACAACTCGCTTGGGCCTGACATTGCAAGCCCAGGCATGGCTTGAAATCCCACAGGCACCGTGCCTGCGAACCCAAACGATTTTTGAAATGTCCGGGTCCGGGTCCGTGCCACGGACACCCTAAAGTTCGGTACGGACCCGAACGTTACAGTCCGGGTTCGCTCAACACTACTCATCATACTACTCCTGGAGAGGAAGGGGTGTCTTGTGAATGTGAAAGGAGGGTGGGAGTAGGAAGTGGGGGTAAAGAAAAAATAGACATGCTTTTGCCAATGTAGTCCAGTAGTAAAGCACAGCAAGCCCAGCAAGATGATTGATTGGCTATAAATGTGAGAGGAGATGAAAAAAAAGAAAAAGGGGAGGGGGAAGATAGGGAGGGGGATGGAGGTGAAGTGGGAAGGAAGGATGTGAGAGAGAGTAGGCCTGAAGGGGAAATGGAGGGTGGTGCATGGGTTAGTAGAGAGGATCTCGTCGGCAGGAGTTCCATCCAGCCTCGTCCTTCCAGAAAAGAGAGCCCAGTGTATTGATCACAGTAAGGTACCTTATATCACAGGTTGTAAAGTATCTCCATTTGGTTAAGAGTTGTTATTAAGAAAGTTGTAACTATTGGTTGTTGGGAAGTGGAGCCAACATGCTCATGTGTTGACAAATTTGGAAGGGGAGTCTTTTGCCATGCAAATGAGTTCCTCCGTGTCCGCAACTTTTCGTAAGCTAGTAAACTATTCCATTAGAGATGGGGTGTGGGTTTGAAAATGTTCCTACTTACGCTTGGATCACCCTTGATTTATATTTGTATATTGCTATCATATCTCCTCTCAAGCGTTTCTTCTCCAGGGAGAATAAATTTAGCACTTGTAGTCATTCCTCATAATTGAGGTCCTCTAGTCCCCCTATTAATTTAGTTTCCCTTCTCTGGACTCCAGCACATCCTTTCTGAGGATTGATGACCAGAACTGCAAGGATGCAGCCAAACCAGAGTTTTTATAAAGTGGTAGGATTATAGTCTTATCTCTGCAGTGAATCCCCTTTTTTATGCTTGCTAGTATTCTGCTGACTTTGGTAGCTGCAGCTTGACACCACATGCTATTGCTCAGTCTGTCCTCTACTGTCCTCTACTAGGACCCCTAGATCCTTCTTCATCCTGGAATCTCCTAGGGGTTCTCCCCCTAATGAGTAACTTGCCATTATATTTTTACCCCCCAAGTGCATTACCTTATATTTACCGATGTTAAACTTCATTTGCCATCTAGTAGTTAACCCCATTCATTTATTCAGGTCCTCGTGTAAAGTTTCTATATCCTGCTGTAATGTTATTGCCCTACATATTTTTTTGTCATCAGCAAACACAGAGATTGCGCTATTTAGCCCATCCTCCATATCATTTATGAATGAATTAAACAGAATTGGTCCCGGGGCAGAGCTTTGGGATACCCCAATAACCACTTTAGACCATTCTGGGTACACATTATTTATTACTACCCTTTGGACTCACTCCTTCAGCCAGCTCACTATCCAAGAACAAATCATATGGTCTATACCCACCAACCTCAATTTGTAGATTAACATTTTTAAGAATCTGAGTTTTTCACCTTTTACTGACCCCATGCTTGTTCTAGAGCAGTGACCTGTTAGATAGTGAACCAGTCTCATATATTGCACCATCAGTGGTAAGCAATATATTTACAGTCTTCAAATTCATAGCTTAAAATCAATATTAAAGCCTTGTTTTATTCTTAATAACAAACATGTTATATTTACCTGCTCTGTGAAGTAGTTTTGTAAAGAGAATCCTCTTGTTCTCATGTCCCACGCTGGTTCTGCTCCTAGCCCCTTCCTCCTGCCGGCCACCCAAGCGGGCATGCTCCCAAACCACAGCTCCATGTGTCCATTCACACAAAGAGCCACAGATCAGCTCCACCCTCTCTATCTCCTGATTGGCTCACTGGCTGTGATTGACAGCAGTGAGAGCCAATGGCTCTGGCTGCCGAAAGCCAATCAGGTGTGCGAGTCCCCAAAGAGACAGGGCTGTTGTGGACATTGCTGGATCGACAGGGGGCTCATGTAAGTATTGGAGGGGGCTGCTGCACACAGAAGGTTTTTTACCTTCATGTATAGAATGCATGAAGGTAAAAAAAACCCTGTGCCCTTACAACCACTTCAATAACAATGACACTTTGGCTACTAAGGACTGCCATGAAATGCAACAGGCAAAAAAAAGCAGCAGCACATGCCCAGAATACTTCATTCTTTCATTCACTGTTAAAAATGCACCAGTGCACCTTCCTTTTCCGCCTTGTTATTTTCAGTAATCTGTTGAACTTGCAGTATTCCTATTCCTAATGAAGGAACACTCCTGTACTAAGAACCTTGGACCCAAGGTTTGATACTGTGCTGCC
Organism: Glandirana rugosa; assembly: GCA_018402905.1. Classification (NCBI taxonomy): domain Eukaryota; kingdom Metazoa; phylum Chordata; class Amphibia; order Anura; family Ranidae; genus Glandirana; species Glandirana rugosa. Next base: position 395,969 of record BLSH010438267.1, read on the forward strand.
TTTGGTGCCCCTTAAAAATAAAGTACTTTTGTTCAAGCCTCCCCTTGAATCATGTGTTTATTTTAATAAAAACTTATTTTGCCATATATTTTTGGAGGCAGCCAGCAGTTGACTTTTTTGACTGTACCAACTATATAACAAGAGAAAGTAAGAAGATTTCACACTTTGAACTCACCTTCCACTGAACCCCTGCCCATCTGCAGTTATCTTTAGTCACAAAAGTTTGGAATTGAACAGAAGAGGAAAACAAAATAAGAAAAATGCATAAATGTTGCAGCTTTAAGCTGCCATCTTCAACTCTTCGCTCCTAGGCACTGTGCTACAAGTGCCAATTATATTAAAGGCAGCCCTGCTTCCTGCCACCATTCACATTAAAACCAGCCTTGGGAGCTTGAAAGCGACTAGTGATACAGGAAGCAGACACAGAGAGAAGACTAAACTGCACAGGAACCAGGAATCCAAATGTGAATTTGAACTGTGTAAGCTATACCCAAAAAGCAGAAAACAAATGACTAGTAATCAGTAGTGTTTTTAGACTCCCTGCAGCTAATATTTTCCCTATTAGCAACCTAGTATGCCGTTTCACTCTTTGTCTCTCTGTGGAAGCAGGGACCTTGGCAGAGAAGCAGGGCATTGTTTCTGCAGGTTAGAGCTGCCTCCTTAGGAACTGGTGATATTAAAACTGGTGGAGGGATAAAATAGAAGCAGCAAAAGAGGTATAGGAAGGCCAGATGCACAAAAGGGATGAAACAGAAGCGTGAAATGCATGCAGTGAAGGTTCTCTGCTTCTTTTCCTTAAAAACACATAAAGAAAATCACCAAATTTCACTAGAAACCCTCTGAGATTACTAGGCACAGGTAGCAGTGCCTTTCACATAGCATATAAACATCTAGGGACCTGTAGGTACAGCCCAGAAAGAATGACACAGTCACACACCAGGAAGTGTACTACTTTTTTTCTGAAGGTATTCAATACAAAAAAAGTTTATTTTCAGGGTACTGCTCAGGTACAATTAAAGATTAATTAAAGCCTACCTCTGGGTTTTCTTTCACTTTAAATATATCAAATACCTGGTGGCAGAGCCTGAAATGATGAGGAATGCCTCTCTTACTCCTCTGACTCTGGTAGTGTGAGCAGAAGGTATAGGAGTGCAGAGTGGCATGAGTGCCTGTAGGCCTTGCCAGTAGCAGAGTGGGCATCCATGCCAGACAGGAGAGGTCATCAGCAGTCTTCAGTGATGCAGGTGGGCTGGTAGACAGCTGGTTGATGGCAGACTGAAGCAGGCTAGTACTAGAAACAGCAGGCAGGTGAGATATGCACTGGTAGCAGAATGTAGAACAGCTGGCACAGCAGGATGTGTCAGGAAGCACAGCCAGGCAAGCTGAGTCATACACTGGCAGGACAGATCAGGTACAGAGAAGCAGGCAAAGTGTGGTCTGGGTACAAGCTGGGTCAGGAGCCAATGAGTGCAAGAGAAGCAAATGGAGCAGACAGAAGAGGAGGTCAAGGACAAGCTGGGGTCAGTACAAGTGGAGTTCAGAAAGTGGTCAGACAAGCCAGGTCAGCAACTGCAATCAGGATACAATATAACAGAGTAACAGGATACAGGGAAGGCTGAAAGACAAAGCAGCATTGATCCTGAGCACTGACATTTGGCACCAACATCTGTCACATGTGCACGTGTGCACGCTGATGCGCATGTGTGCACACTGATGCGCACGTGTCCACGCACCTCTGCGCATGTCCATATACATGCCCACATGTGCATAAGTATTAGCCAAATTCCTACATGTACGAGAGGAAGCAGGATTTAGCCTGTGTTGAGGGACAAAGGTCCATCTAGAGGAACCATGTTGTCTACTGCCATTCTCTTCCTGACAAAATATTTTGTTTGGGCCAAGCTGTACTGTACTAATTGATGCAGCTGCTTTCAGTGCTGTATAAACTGTATGTAGCATTAGATATCAGCAGCAGTATTGGGACATCTTGTCTGCTGCCAGACAATCAAGATGGGCTGAGTAATTTTCAGCCATTCACAGGAAACATTGTTTTTGTTATCAATAAACACAAGGCTTTCTCTAACTGGCTGAGATGGAGATCATGACATCCACCTGATTCTCCACCTCAGCCAATCAGAACAAACCTTGCATTTATTAATAAAAAATATAAGACTTATTGTGAATGGCTCATAAATACTCAGCCTAACATGAACCTGTTCTGGCAGCAAACAGGAAGTGTCCATACCACTACCAGAACACACATACACTAAATACAGATTATACAGCTCTGATAGTAGCCACATCTTTTAGTAAAGTAAATAGTTGTGTGGGCCAGCTTGGCCCAAACAAACTATTTAAAGTGAAAATAAGAATGGAGCTAGACTTTAGCATGTGTAGATGTTCCCCTTAATATTGTAATTTTTTTACTTTCTGGGATAGGTTCCAGCTTAATCCTTCTGGCCTTCTTAGATAGTCTGTTAGACAATTTAGGACAGTGATGGCGAACCTTGGCACCCCAGATGTTTTGGCACTACATTTCCCATGAGGCTTAACTATACTGCAGAGTGCATGAGCATCATGGGAAATGTAGTTTTAAAACATCTGGGGTGCCAAGGTTTGCCATAACTGATGTAGGAAATCTGTCTGTGTGGGTTAGAGAAACCTCATACCTTTTTGAGTTTAGAAAAGTAGCAAGGTTTAACTATTGGAGTAGCTAATTGATTGCATTTATCTATTGCCTTAAATGGCTTTTTAAAACATGTCAATGCTTTGCAAAGGTTTACAAAGATCATAATCAAGTGGGACCTTTCTCACAATAATTTTGTGCTTACTCACATTCTAGTGTTAGGTCTTTGATGACTCCCCTTTATTTATAGCAAGAGTCATTAGAGTCTTAACCAAAAACACAGCACTGCACATAGCCCCCATAAATCTTTCCGGCAGGTGTGCAGGTTTCTGCTCCAGTGTCTCATACAGCATTGCAAGCAAAGAAATTACTCCTTTGGTCCACAGATTGCCTTCTGTACCTTTTACTGCAGAACTGGGTTTGTTATAAGCATTTTTATCTAATTAGAGTATGACATAAACTGCATAAATGTAGGTAATCTTTGTCAGGAACAGATAAAGGAAATAAATGTTAAAGTATATGGGACTAATTTCAACAGTCTTATGGACAGGTTAACGATATTTAAATATAATTAATGCTTTCAATTTCAATATTCTTATACTGTTGGGAAAAAAAAGTTATCCTGAAAACATGTACCTCCAGTTGACATCTTTGTCGATTTTTATCTTTGTTGTTCCAGCTCTTCCTACAACTTTCCTCAGACATTTCGTAATGCTGTCAAATCTGAAACTTTGATCTTGTAACAGCACTACTAGGATCATTAAATGTTACCTGAGTGAAATTCTTTACTGCTGCTCTCAGGGTAGGTGTATTGAACTAGTGAGGCTTTAAATGCATTTAAAATGGTTCCATGTGGAATTGTTTTAAAGCTAGGGGGATCTTATCATCTAGCGTTACCAAAAAAGAGACAGGAAATAGCTTAATTTAATTTATTATTTGTAAATGCATAGTACTCATATAATGGATTTTTTACAGTTGGGGGTTATTGAGCACAGAGCTACAGTAAATGTTTTACCTGAAATAAACCAAAAACATTTCTGTACAATTTTTTATGAATCATAAAATAATTATAGCTTGTTCCAAGTAGTAAGTTCAGCATCAAAATGCCTTAAGATGAGTGAATCCATCTACTTATATAGCAAAAGAAGGGTGCAAGGTACAGTAAATCTGTTTCAGCCTAGTAAAATCTCAGATATGCAGACTTAATAAAAATACTGAATAATTATGTAAAGAAGAAACCTCAAAGAAAGTGACACACACATTCACCATAAAAGGTATTAGCTTTTCATTTTCTTATCTTTTGAAATTCAGGTCTGTATTTTAAATATTTTTTGCTATCACTTCAAAGCTTGGTGAACCTGGCATATTTCTCAAACACTGTGTTTCTCCCATTACAGTGTATCTTCTTGGGTCCAATAATACACAAATGCTATTAACATATATGATCACATATCTCGTCATATATAGATCAATTTTCCAGTCTTGATGTATTATGGGGTCTATTTATAAAACATTAATTGGATGAATGTGACAACAATTTGCGAATCATTGCTGAATTTTAGCTGTGTTTTACATTGTTTTGCATAGAAATTTGGCAATATATTGTTGGCTGGTAATTCTTAGGAATAACTCACTTAAATCTGTCCAAACAAGAGCCTAGTAGACATCCCAGGTATGATAAAGTTTGAAACATAAAATTATAAATTATAATATAATAAATTCGAAATAATTACAAAAATGAATAATATAATAATAATACATTTAATTCAATGATGTAGTTAAACCAAAAGCACGGACATTAATGGAACCTGGTTACCTTATGGATTTTCTTTCCATTGTCATCTCACTTTGAGCAATAAACCACACACATCCTTATTGGTGCTGACGTTTTTTTGGTTGGTGGTATGTAGTCCACAAGGTGACCACCAGTCAGGCATTCTGGGTTTACAACACCAACAGCACAACGTCCAGATCTGTTCACAGCCATTGATGTTGTTTGGTGGTTCACAAAATACATTCTGCTAGTTTCCAAATAAAGTCACAATGAACCACAAGCTTGTCAGTCTTTTTTTTGACAACTAAACAAAAAACGGTCCCCCTATAGCCAATAGTCACCGGGGAGCTCAAGTCACTGGGGAATGGAGGGGAGATGTGTTAACTGGGGAAGAACTGTAGAGGAGGATGACGAGAACAGCGAGGCTCAAAAGTCCATAAAGGAATTCCTGGTGCACAATGGTTAGTCCTTACTGTGAGCCCAACTTTATTACCTCCTGTTTTTAGATGTACGTACCGTGTGGGGCCCCTATGTTGTTGGGGTTGGATAGCTGATCATGTGATCAATGATCACTGAAAACAGTGTGGAACTCAAAGAATTGTCCAACTTGGAGTCTGGATAAAGAATAGTCCTGTAGGTGGGCCCCCAAGTCAATAATACCAGTACCTGGACAGTCCTAGATAAGTCTTATGGAGTGTTCCACTTACATTTGTTGGGTACATGACCATGCGGTGTATAATCCGTATGCCAGCTTCCTTCTAGAAGGTGAAAGGCTTGGACTCCAAGTGCTGCTAGCTGCTGCTAGTTTTCCTTCCCTCAGTGCCAGCTCCATAGTATAATCAGCCGGTTCCAATGTTGTCACCGCTCGGGGTTCACCATAACCCGGCTCCTCTCCGTATTCCCCACCACTTCAGGGGAGAAGCTGATTGGACTGTCCAGGTACTGTTATTATTGACACGTGGGGTCAACCTACAGGAGTATTCTTCATCCATTCGTCAACCAACCTCCCCTCCATTTTCCAGTGACTCGAGCCCACTTGACACATGCCCAGGGAGACAGCTTGCTTGCTTATTTATTGGCTCACACATACACAGCATAGCCGCTACAAACTGCCTCCGTGTGCATAGGCACCAGCGTCCGGATGTTTGTTGTCTATGTAGTATTGTCCCTCTGTATATTGTTATGTTGGTGTTGTCTCTGTATGTGCAACACACACCTAGGGTGGTATTGGTGGGTTTGTTTTGCAAAGTTATTAACGTTTTAATGGGTAGCCACACCATTGATGCCACTTTTTTATCTTGCTCTTTATATAATACCAATAAATTGAGTAAATTATCCATTCACACTGGCTGGTAGTCACAAATTTGACCCCTTTTTGGTTCCCATTGGCTATGGTGGGACCGCTTTTTTTAGTTGTATGGTTACATTGGTCAGAGTGACCTGGCAGAAACTTTACAGTGGTGAATAGGATTGAACTATCATATTGATATAACACTGATATCCCTTCCAGGATTTGTTTTTCCACTCTTTTTTTTGAGCAGAATGCAAGTATTCCATAAGCATTGCTCAAGAATATGCCTGAAGAAAGATCTTTCTGTATGTTCTTTGTTCCTCGTGGCTGGGTAAAATGTCATTGCTTGGTCAGCTCTGTCCACACCTCCCATGGTGTTATTGTATTCAAACGCTAACTGGGGCTTCATGATGTCTTTCCCACCCTTCGTGTGTACCATAACAGTGGAGGTGTTATGCACTGTACTCATTAGGTACACATATTTTTTGTCACACCATCACAGTGTCATCATTTTGCCTTTTGGCCAGGCAACCATTTCTCCCATCTTTAGCTTCTTTTTGCCAAACATTGGCGGCACTGTCCCATAGGCATCTGTTTCATTTTGCAATAGAAATGTATACAGTTCAGGGGATGTGTAAAAGTTGTCTGTAGTTACACAATAGTCCTGATTTAGCAATTGCTCAATGAGTAAAAGAACGGCAGATGTTGCCGTGCCATAGTTGCTATATTTTTGGTCAAATTTTTTCCCTTTTCCAGTGTATAGGATTGCAGCCAATATGTAGCCAGTTGACGATTCGCATAACATGAATGATTTTACACCAAACCATGCTCTCTTTGATGTGATGCGTTGCACCCAACTGAGCCTCCCCTTGTAGGCCATTAGACTTTCATCTATGCTGACATCTCTTTCTGGCATATAGTTCTGTTGGAATTTTTTTAGAATCATTTGAGATGAGTAGTTTCATGAAATTTCTCATTGTTTTCAACATGTAAAAATTTCTTGATCAAAGAAAATTTGTATTCCGACATGACCATGCCAAAGAATGACATGGCAAGTAATTTATTTGTTGTTTAATACCACTTCAGCAGGAGTTTCTCCACCACTCCCTGAATAATTATTAGGCCCAAAATTTTCCAAATATCATCTTTGGTCACTGGTTCCCACTTTCTACTTCTTGAAAACCAGCTTGAATCACTTCCACCAAAAAGCTGACAGTCAGTTTTATTACTATTGACAGACTCCAGTTGTTATAGTAGTCATGTCTGTGTGTAAATACATCTGCTGCTATGAATGTAATCCTTATTTCGGTGCCAGCAAAAGGGATAAAATCCCTAAGTGGCTAAAGACTAATTGAATTCAAAGTAGTAGATATTAAGTCAGGTACACATTGTACTAACAGCCTTTATTTTCAATGCCTTACATCCACTGTCTTGTTAAAGCAGTTGAGCAGTATGTCCTATAATGACAATTGGCAAAAGGAGCCAGTGTTTGATCATGCTGCCCATTGTATTTCTAAGAGACCTGGTCAACCATGTTCTCTCTCTTCCTCTACATGACAGATCTAAGTGAGGATGTTTGGAATGAGGGGTGTTATTACTCATTTATGAATGGGAGGGCATTTCCACTAATAAAAAGGTATTTAAAAATCATACCATACAGTGACACAGTGTAAGATGTGGGAAATCAGTACAGCTTTTATGTTTAAGGCCTCATACACACGGGCGTTTTGCACGCCGGCGTTTGTAGGCGTTTTTTGCAGCTCTCCATGTTATTCAATGGCCTTCTAAAAACGCCGGCGTTAGTGAGCAGTAGAGGGCGTCGGTGTTAGTGAGCTGTTTTTAGAACGCGGGACCATCGCGTTCTGTAGCTGTAGCGTTTTGGCGTTTTTTTGACGCCAATTGGCAAAACGCTCACTAACGCTTGCTAACGCCCGCTAACGCCGTACCGGCGTTAACAAGCGTTTTTTGACGCCGGCGTTTTTAGGTTGAAAAATAGCA
>BLSH010438267.1:414083-440703 GCA_018402905.1 Glandirana rugosa
ACTATTTTAAGTTTTTATTGTGAACGACTAATAATAGTAGTGAATCACTTAGTCGAAGTCTATCTTCAATCTCACATTCTCCAGTGTATGAGAAGAGGATTGAGGATTATCCGCCCTTCCTCTCTAGAATCCCAAATACATCTGTCCCGTCAATTTTTTGAAACCTTTACGACTTTTGAACTGTCGACCTTTTGGCAGGCAAAATATCGAAAATGTATGATGCAAATACTCTCAATTCGTCATCTCAACTCGCATGGAGACCTTCAAGCTCAAGACGACCAGGCAGGCTTGAAGCCCTGTTTCAGGCCCAGGCCCAGGCCTGCCTTGGGCGACCCGGACCCGGACTTTGTCCCGAAGTTCGGACGGACCAGCAGAACTCGAACTTCCAGAGGTACGCTCAACTCTACTGCTTAACTCTCATAAACGTAGTATGTAAAAGCTATAAAACGGACGGTTTTCCAGCTGTCAAGTTTTCAGCATTTCCAAAGTTTTTTAACTGCCCTGTCTACATAAACCCTAAGATCTCTCCTTCCCGCCTATTAGGAGTTAGGAGAAGAGTATGTGACCTCTTACACTCTAACTTCTATCTGAAGCTGATTCACTAAGTGATGATAATAATCAGCAAGTGTTATTTTTGAATTTTATCAAATAAACATTTATCATTATTATAACTTTTCTCAACTCATGCCGCCTCTGATGATGACACATGTTGAAGCATGTTCATTTTGACCCGCAGCCTGTATTCGCAGCTGGTGCCGTCAACTTTACTTGTCTATGTGAATACCTCCTTAGTGTTGGGCCTGACACTTGGCAAAGTGAGGGTACTTTAACCCCTTGCTTACTGGGAACTTAAACCCCCCTCCTGCCCAGACCATTTTTCAGCTTTCAGTGCTGTCACATTTTGAATGACAATTGTGCGGTCATGCGGCGTTGTACCCAAACAACATTTTTATAATTTTTTTCCCACAAATAGAGCTTTCTTTTGGTGGTATTTGATCACCTCTGCATTTTTTATTTTTTTGCGCTATAAACAAAGAAAGAGCGACGATTTTAAAAAAAGAACACTATTTTTTACTTTTTGTTATAATAAATATCCCCAAAAAAATATAAAAAAAAAATGATTCATCAGTTTTGGCCGTTATGTATTCTTCTACATATTTTTGGTAAAAAAGAATCACAATCGGCATATATTGATTGGTCTGCGCAAAAGTTATTGCATCTAAAAACTATGGGAATTGAATTATGGCGTTTTTTATTATTATTTTTTTTACTAGTAATGGCAGCGATCTGCAATTTTTATTGGGACTGCGATACTGCAACGGACATGTCGGACATTTTTGACACTTTTTTGGGACCAATGACATTTATACAATGATTAGAAATTTAAATAGCCACTGATTACTGTATAAATATCATTGGCAGTGAAGGGGTTAAAACTAAGGGGGCAGTGAAGGGGTTAACTGTGTTCCCTGTATGTGTTCTAACTGTGTGGGGGTGTGGCTGCCAGGGACATAACAGATCTAACTGATCCCGATTACAGGGATCAGTAGATCTGTTATGTCCCCCCCCTCACAGAACGGAGAACCACCGTGTTTACATCGGCAGTTCTGCCGCTCTAACAGAGGATTGCAGGTCTCCAGCGGACATCGAATCCGCCTGACCTGCGGGCATGCCCATGCAGCGTTCAGCAGCCATGAGAGCGACTGTGTGTGCGTGCGGGGAGCGTGCAAAGCGGCGGACGTCCATGGATATCCCCCCAGAAATTCAGATCCGCGCTGTAGCCGTCTTTAGGCTATATTGCCAATCTGGACTGGTTAAGCTATGAATCCTTCCTTTCTGTTTTTCAACATGTTGGCAAAAGGTCTGGAACTTTGAGTACCTTGCAAGCCCATTAATGAAGAGAGTCGATCCATTAACCCATCATTGGCTGTTAAAGATTGCATAGTGCTCAAACAGGATTGGAAGTGGATTGCATCGTGTATGATACATTTATATACTAACAAATTTCTTCTTTGTATTTTAAGTTGTGTTGAGCCTTTTACCTGAAGGGGTGAAGGACGCTGGGTGCTTTGTCTTCACACTTTCAAGCAAAGATAATATTTTTACAAATGTATTTCGCTATATATTTTTGGAATATATTGCACTTTATGGAGGACATTAAGGACTTTGTGTTTGTTTATTTGGCTTTAGGAATATTTATCACATTGTTTGTAAACTGAGCTGCACAATATTTTGAAAGTGAATGCTTTATTGATTAATTTTATATATTATTATTTAAACACTTTTTTTTGTTTTAGGTAGTTTAACATAATATTTTGAGTGCGGTCATACACATACTTGTTTCTTTGCACACTCCACAGTGAATTTAGTGACTGCAGCTGGATAGTTATTTATTATATCTTTGGAGCTGAGCTTTTCATATCCATATTTGTGCAGTAATGTGGTAGTAACCTGTGCTAAAAAAAACTGGGCTCCCCTGCAGAGTGGTGTCATAATATGCTAGTATGCATTGCATACTAGCACATGATGACAGACTTATCTGTGAAACAGATCCCTCCAGCAGTGCCCTGTCACCGCTGCCAGGGAATCCATCTTCACCCGGTCTTCCTTCCGGGTTCCCCGGTTTTGGCCATTTGAATGACTGAGCCGTGATGATGTCACTCCAGCACAACAGACACTGTACAAAGGGCCCTAATATTAGCACAAAAATTATGGAAGACAGAGGGCACCCCTGTCTTGTTCCATTACTAATGTGTAGAGGCAATTCACTTTAACATTTGCTTATGGTTTGACATATATGGGTTGATTTACTAAAAGTGGAGAGTGCAAAATCTGGTACAGCTCTGCATGGTAGCCAATTAGCTTCTAACTTGTTAAATTAAGCTTTGACAAAAATGCCTGGAAATTAATTGGGTTCTATGCACAGCTGCATCCGTTTTTGCACTATCCAGTTTTAGTAAATGAACCCCATAGCAACATGATAAAGTTTCCACAAGACACCAGTGCAGTGTCACCATAGTGGGGGGTTTACTACTATAATCGCTGTAAATAATCAAGCGACCACAGTAGTAAACAACAGCTGCATGGATGAATACTTTTGTTTCTTACTGTGTTTGCTGTGATTGCGCACAACAATCACATGGTACTGGGACAATTATATCGGTCCTGTATCCTGATCTGTGACCCGTGGGGCAATTGCAGGTCGTGCTGTGCAGTGAGAACGGGAGGACGTACTGGTACATCCTCCCAGACAGGATTGTCCCGCCATTTATATATAGTGGCATCTTTCTTAAACTAAATAAAACATAGTTTCAGCACCAGAAGTGACTCATTTGAATTTTTTCAAAGTTACAATGTCAGAAATTAGACGCCATATATTCCTTCCATGCGTGTATATATTGGCATCAATAAAAAAAAAAGGTCAATTTGCATATATTAGTAATAATTTACTCATGGAGTTCCCCATTATGAGATAACACAAATGCGCCAGTTCTTACAACCCCATTGGCATATATAGAGGTTCCTAGTTGTCAATAGAATCCTCAGCAGACACCATGCAATCATGGTCCCTCTGGATAAAGGTGATTCTTCCAGTAATTGGTTCATACACAGAGATAAGACACTCCCATAGTGTAGCAATATTATGTATTAAAAAAATATAATAACAATGAATGATAAAATGCTGGCAAAGAAACTCACATAAAATATTGACACCTGTTCATGAGCCAACAGCTTGTGACATCAGCACACATAGCTACACCCAATGATTTTCATCCTATGGGTCATCATCAGGGGTTATGTGTACTGACAGCTAACACATCCTCAAAAGAGTCACATTTTTTTGGCCCCCTGTGAGAGAGAGTTCCCTGTACAGGTAATGGGCGTTGGACCGAAAAGGAAGTAAGTGGCCAAGTCCTAATGTCCGTCAGTAAGTTGTGGGTGACTGTAAACAAGGCTGCTTATTGATAATGAGGCCTCTTTAAAAAACGTATGTGAAAGCTGAAAGTAACAGGTATATTATTCTAAATACCGGGCAAGGTTTCTAAGATTCAGAAGCATCAAGAAGTCCCACACTCAAATATGTGAAAAGTTTACCTAGATGTTGGGCTTTTTTGCAATCAATAAGGCTTCCCTACTAGTAGAATGACTGCCTTAATAATGGCCAATCTTAAAGCCCAACTACTGTAAAAGATGATCCTTTGCAGTGGGGCTGTGCCTGCATTGCAAAGAGTTCATTGCTCATTTTGGTCTAGGTAAAAAAATAGATCCCCTGCTCCTCCCCATTTTTTTTTACCTCCAGGCTCTAACCTTCTAAGGTCCTGTCATCATCAGGACCAAAGCAGGGTTCATAGTCCTGCATTGGATGTGATGATGCTGAGGGACAGTCAACTACCAGAGTGTAGGGGAACACCTTTTGCCAGGGGAGAGAAGGATCAGTTAAGTAAAACTATCTCTGCTGAGCTATTAACTCATGCAGTGCAGCCACATTCTCACTGTAAGGGATACTTTTTAGTTGCCAGGAGTTGGACTTTAAAATGTATATCTTATAAGCATACAACTTTATTTTACTTGGACTCAGTTTCTCTATTCTCCTTTATAGTGACCCTGAGGAAGGAGCATTACTAGGTGTTAATCTGGTATCCTAGATACCCATGGGGTGGCAAGGAGTAAGCTGACAGGACTGAGAGTGACTGAGTGACAAAAGGAAAACTTCTGGTCAGTTCCTTTCCAATCACAGGCTTTGAGCAGTCAGATGGCCTAACTGTATTGCTTACCTACAGAAGAAAAAGGTCAGGCCATCATCACATCTGTATTGCTGGCAAAGCTCTGCAGATTTAAAGACTTGATGAATAAAAATTGAAATACTTTAACATGTAAACATACAGCATAAGGCACTCATGGGCTAGCACTATGGCATCTAGGCAAATGGAAGCCAGTGCTAAGCTACACCATTTCCACTCTTTGTTAACTTTTTATTTTAGTTACATTACTTTTCTTAGCACCTTTGGAAACCCCTGGTCAAATGTAGTTGCACTGGCTTCTGAGAACAGACAGAAAACAATTTGCTTTTCAACCTACAATATACCATTCTTTGCCTGACACAGAAAAACAACTTACCTTATACTGCACATAAGAGTGATATCACAGTGGAGAGTAAGGTAGTCAACTTTGTATTGATATTAAAGAATTATTGACAGCCAGTTGCTGGCCTTTGCTGGTATCAGCCAGACAGTATGCTTCTTTGCAAGGTCAATGAAGCCAGTGACACAGAAGGGAAGCCCAACGTGAGGGGGCATTATGCTTCAACCTAATACTGGTATGAAGGTGTAGGCATTATGGGAGGTTGCTGTATGTACCAATTACCCAGTACCAGAGGGGGCAATTCCATGGAAAATAATTAACAATTTTGTTTATGAAAAGGCAGCAACTGTTTTTTAAATCCATTTTATAGACTAATGTGATGAAAACTTAACATTGTATAACTCAATTTCAGACTAATAAAACTTACCAAGTGGAACAAAATATGGTTGTACATTTTGTCACAGCAATAAATTTGTAAATGGTTTCCTCTTAAGTGTTCCTATCTGTGAATATCCTTATTGGACTGTTAACATTTTCTGTAAAGGCAAGTGTAAAATTAAAATGTTATTCCAGTTACCCAACCAGAAAAAAAAAAAATACTGTCCGGAAACGCTTCTTTCTAGAATTATTGGCATATGTTCTTGTGAACTGTAGATAATAAAGTCAGACCAGTGTAAAATGTCCCTGTTCAAGCTATATATCCTACAAATCTAGTCGCATATGCCAGAGAATTAATGAAACCCGCAGCATAATTTTTCTATCCGGTAGAAATATATGATAAGGTAATGTCTGATGATAAATTGAGTTTATAGTCAACTGCAAGATTCAATCTTTGGCTTTAAATCTCTCAAGCTAACTTCCTTTTACACATAAGACAAAGTCGAAGCAGAATACAATAAATGTCACTGGAATCAAATCTGTGGTGACAGTATTTGATCTCTGGCAAGACCTACCTTTAAACAGAGATTGGATATAGTTTGTAATAAAAGCTGCATGAGTATACCCTGCAAAGATTCTTTCTACAAAGCAAATCTCACTTTTGGTTATATTCCTGTGTGCATTTGCAGTTTATCTTAAAATTGCATAGTAAGCACACCTTAATATTTTATTACGCTATATAGTTATAGACATAGTTTAATATCTCCAAATCAAATATTCCCTGAAGTGCAGTGTGTGTGTTATTGCTTGATGTGAATTACTCTGCTGTGAAACAAGAAGGGGCATGTGGTCTTTACAGCTCCAATGAAAGAATATTATTGCAAAAAAAAAAGATATAATCAGAAGCTCCCAGGGTACATTGAAATAATATGCTCCAAAAGAGAGATTGTAGGTTTACCTATGCCATTTGAATAATATTGCTAGATGTTAAATTTTGTTTGAATGAACATTTTCTTGGCTCTGCTGTGGATGCTCTGTATGTGTGTTTGTACACAAGCCCAGATAATGCTTTCCTTATTCAATATAACAATATAAATGCTGAGGTTTTTTTTACTGAATGTTTAGAGTTGTCTACTTTAACTACCTCCCAGGGCACATGTATCCAGTCACCTGAGTGGCCTGGTTCCCAGGCCTACCTTTTTTGCCTGGTTTAAAGCAGACGTTGCATTATCACCCACATACGAAGAAAAAAAAACATATTCCAGAATTGCTAATTCCACCATCTTGTGTAATAGTTCCTTAAATTTTCTATGTAGTTGTGCAATGTGGAGCAGCAATTTTTGTGCAGTGTTAGGCTCACCATACACATTACAATATAACCTTAAAATCTTGTTATGATCACGATAAAGACATACCACTTCTTTATAAACACGTCCTTAAACATAGAAAAACTTTATTACTATTACCTGTAAGGCCTCGTTCATACAGCCAATTACTTGCATGTCCCATGCAAGGCCATGTTTTGCTGACACGGTGATGCTCAGGTATTGCATGCAGTCCCATGATGGCTGTCCCATAGATATTGGGACATGTGACTGCATGGACTAATATGACATCCATGCAGGTGAGGGTGAACAACCCCAAATGCACCCAGGATGAATTCTGGGACATCCCTCACCCACTTGGATGTCATATTGGGATACAACGGCTCTGTCTGTGCAGCCAAATGTCCCAATAGACATTTATGGGACTATTGGCACAGGGATACATGCAACACATGGACCTGCACGGTTTACCCAAGTATTTACCAGTGTAAGCAAAGCCTAAAGCTACTGCATAGCAAAACATACTAGTCACAGCAGGAATGAACTCTCTTTTACATCAGTGACATCTTGAGATTGTTTTGAAGCATATACAATCTCCAAACTTTTTTTTATACTAGGCAATACTAAAACACCCATGAAATCATTTTTTTTCTGACCCACTGGGAACATTTTCCTTTGCTTCTGGTGTTAGAGACACACACGGAAGTGATAATATATTTCTCCAAACTAAGGTAACTCTTGTCATGAAACAATTGTCCCAATATGGAGATTTACCTTCTAATCCTGTTCTTCTAGTGACAATACAAATTTTGAATTTTACCTCACTTCAAAAATTGGTGACAATGGTCACCAGCAAAAGTCATGAGGGTGTATCTACTCAAATAAGACACCAATCAAAACCTAACAGAGATTCTAACCACTCATCACCCAGAATCAAATCGGAAAAAGTATGCTGGCTATAGATACATGCTTTAAAAACATTTATTAAATATTTGCAATATTCAGAAGTTGTTTGTGGTAAATTCACTTGATTTGTGCAGTAATTTGTTTAGTGACTTAAAAAATCTATTTTCAGTTGTAAAAAAAAGCTACACTGTAAAAAAAAAAATACTGCAGGTTCTATGCCTTTGTGAACTGAACCTTTTGTCTTCTATTTCTACATTTTTGTTGTCTCTCAGGTCATCATGGTTGTTAGGTACTCATTGCTTTTCTCTGTGGTGTTCACATACTATGTTGGTACATTTATTTTTCTCTGGTCTGACTTAAATCACTCAACTTGTTTTCTCTTCTTGTTTCCAAATGTATGGGCTTCTCTGCTGAGTCTGCTTCACCAATGTTAAAATCTAATTTCCCATGATTTAGCCACACCTTGTTGAAAGAGCAATAAGCTATTAACGGGGGTCCCTCTGCCAGGTCTAAAGCCTTGTACACACAATGCGATTGTTGTACGACCGCACGTCCAACTTTTCCCAAAATCGACTGGCCGTGATTTTGTTTAGCATTCTGACGGTAGTCAAATTACTGTTCGGCAAAGCCAAACGTATTGACATGTTACGAGCGTATAAAGAGGAAGTTCGGGTGAATGTGAATTGTGATATACGGATGCAGGTTTACACGACCAAACACTTCCTGGATTCCGAGCATGTGTGTTTGCACTTACAACTTTTGTTTGTCCAACTTCTGTACACACGAGCCGAAAATCGGATGACGCCTTGTCGGCAGACAAAATTTTTCTAGTTTGCTCATACAACTTCTGTTTTGATGATAATTCAAAATTGGCTGTCAAATGGAGCGTACTAACTGTCGGATTATTGTACGACAGGCTGTCGTATGACAGTTTTTGGCTGATAATTGTACCATGTGTACGGACCATAAGGCAGGACATAGATGATACAATTTTCTACTATGCAACAAAATCACTCGATTCCCCAATCAACACAGTCAGTGTTGATGGGGAAATCCCTCCTGTAGAGCTATTGTGTTATCCTGGAAGGGAAGTCACGGGGAGTTGTCCCAACTGGGAGAACACAACGATTATTAGCCACTTGCAATAATCGCATGTAAAAATCCAGCATGCTGGTTGTACCCAAGTTGATTGATAAATGGACTTGGGTACAGTCAGCCTGCTTGTAGATGGTTTGAATCTCAAATGATCCCTGATGAACCGAGATTTGAACTGTATATGGCCAGCTTTAGGTAGACCACTATATTTGAAAGCCCTTTTTCCTATTTTTCTTTTACTATTTTTTATTGCAGCAACAGTGCATAAATGAGGCATACCTGACAATTCTTAGTAAATTTTATGTATTGTAATACATATATTTTGAGCATTTAAGTGGCTAAATCTGAATATATGCTATTTTATAAGTTAAAAGCCAATCTATGACATTTATTGGAAACGGAAAATAAACCTTAATTTCTTATGTGACTATGACCAACATTTATGAGATCTAGTGGCTTGCCGTGCTCCCTATGTCTGTCTATGAATGATAGAGAACCTAGCTGTGCTTATGTACTTCCATTTAATAATTTATGTCCAATTGTAGTTTATTAATATTTCACAATCTGCAAAAATGTTAAAACTGTGCAAACTCTAACAGTAGGCACACACACTATTCCAGATTCAGCAAAGTATATTGCTTACTATTTATTTTTAAAAGCCCTGATGTTTATTATATGAAAATGCATCTCTTTCCCCAGTTGTTATTGTCGAGGCTTATTCTATGAATCAAAATGAACATCAATGGTGATTTGCAGTAGCAAAAAAAATTGTCTCGCTCTCTTGAGGTGAACTGAAATCTTATGAGTTGTCTGCCTTACTAACAAATTGATTGGTTCATTTCTGTTCAGGCTCATTAATTGAGGCTTGTAGACTGTTATGTTAGGGTATGGATATGGGAAGCCCAAGTCCAACTAAAATAGGAAGGCTTAGAACATCTATCAGGTTTTAAATACTGTCTGTGTCCTCATTGAGGAGATTTTTTATATCAATAGAAAAGATTTCTCTTTGCCTCCCACATGATACACATCAGATGTAAAGTGAAGCAAGATCTCTCCCATGCGGACACAGAAACAAAAAAAAATCTGAAAAGGGTTCTAAACATTTATTATTTTACTGCAAAATCTGTTTTTGCTACAGCAGTTGTACCAAATGAAGGGATGCCCTTTCTTTTTAATTCTTTAATTATTTCCACAGTTAAAGATACAACACATGTAACAACACTTCCACTCACATGTACAGCATAACATGAAATGTGATGCATACTCAAACGTAAAAATAATGTAGGAAGATTAGATGGTCATAAAATGCTGAACCAACCTGCAGGGAGTGGATTTCCAAATACATATCCAATTGTTTTTGAGGAAGAGATTGAGTATTTTATAGGGAAACTGTTATTTGTGTCTAAGTAGTAATCTGAAAATTTATATTTTTTCTGTAATATCTTCTGAAAAACAGTAGTGTATTTTCTGTGCCTAGGCATCCGTCAGCCTTGAGTAGAGTTTTATATTCACAGCATGAGGTCATCTAAGGCACTGCTAACTGCTAGTCTCGCAGGATTTGGAGTGAGATTTGGTGATGTTACCATTGTGGTTCTCACTGTTCTCCTTGCTAGAGGGAAAACTGCACCTCAACACCTGCAGTGCAAGAATCGCCCTGTTTTTGCTTCCTTCATTCTTTGGATCATTGATGTCTGCACCTCTCCTGATGCCTTGTGTCCTCCTCAGACACAAGGAAGCAAAGCCCTGCTCCTCTACCAAGATGGGCATCCCATACAGAGACACAGTGCAGAAAAATAGTGCAAGGAGCATATCTCTCACAGTTCATGTCCAACATAATTACAAGGAACTTCTTCCCTGTAACCACTTTTTGTGTGTACATGTGGCCAAGAATTACAGTGACCACACAGCTGTAGTCAGTTATACAAGTAACACCATGATATCAACAACCAAGTGCACACTTTTAGCATGTATTCCAAAATAGAATTAGTTTCACAGAACATCCTTCCTACTGTGGAGCATTATGAAGTTAATGTAAAAATGAAGGGCCTGTGTCAACAGGCTTTCATTTGCCTCAGAACTGCTTCGCTCCCCCTAAGAGGGTAATGCATGAAAAGATTGAAGCAGTTTTTTACTGTGCTTTTCATATCATCATGGCCTGATAGTGTTAAAATCAGTTTGTTTAGTTAATAATATCTTATGAACATTTTATGTTTCTTTTTTTGCCCTGTAGCCATTAGTGATATGATTAAGAAATATTTATGCTTCATGAATAAATAACATTTTCTGAGCAGTGTAAATATTGTACCAAATTTATTTTCTAATATACAGAATATCAATATGCTTTATTTATGACCCCAAGGTACAGTCTATGCTAAGTGAACTCTGCTTTTCTGCATCATACATTTTTTTGGATTTTTCATACCATTCTTAACAATGTATGTTCATATAGATATGATTGGAATAAAAATACATGTGCTGCTATCGTGATGGAACAATATTTGGAGGTGGGAGATTACAGGCAAAAAAAGATCTACAAAATACACAATGTTGCTTAAATCCCACTAACACTCCTGAATTTGAGAAATTCAAAGGCAACAACCCTAAGCATAAATATGCCTGAATTTACCCAGTTCACTTTACAAGTAATGTAAGTGGCTGATGCTTTCTTCCACTATATATAACCCATCTATTATAAAATAATTCAGTAATAATTATTGGTAATAATAATTTGATTTGGGGGGCTCCATGTTTCAGCCACTGAGCTTTTTAGTTTAGGAGACATAATTGTCTTACAGCAGTCACAAACTGGGGGAAACCCACTAGTCTCCTATATACTGAAAATCATAAAGTGACCACATCTTTAATCTGTTGGGTCACGAAAGCCACTTGAAATGGTAAAATGGTAAAACATGGCAGTGAATACACCAATATACAGTATGTATACATTTTTGCACAACGATAAGGGTTCATTTGACATATATTTTAACAAGCATCAATTACTCCCTAGCTATACATGCAGAAAAGTTTGTTGTGAGCATTAAATTAAACTTTTGCTTTGCTTTATAATATATGGTTGTATGGTGCTTGCCATATTTGTTAAGTTTTCTTTCTCCTTCTGAAGGTTCCTTGGGATAGTAGTAGAAATGCATGTATCATGCTAATGTATTTACTTGCCCTTTGGAATACCACTTACGCTACCATTTTCAGGCAGCTACTTAAAAGAAAAAGAGTGTAACATAATGTAAATAACTATTTTGTATGAACACTGGTCCCATACTAGTAGCCAATATGTATATAAAATAATTGTTATATCTTGAGTCATATATTTAATGCATTTCATCAGGATTATGGGTTCTAAATAAATGTTGGATGAAAACTTGTTATTATAATTTTAAAAATTAAATAAATCAAAACAAAATATGGCATCCCATATAACACACTGAATACTAAAGATAATAGTTTTCAGAATAATATATTAAATAACCAGCATAGGCATTCTAAAACACAAAGATTTCATTTTAATACATTCCTTGCTACTGTTTAAATAGAGCTTCAGATTTGGAACTAACTTAATATTTGCCTTATGACTGTTAAACTTGTATAGCAATAAGAAAATCTATCTGAGCACAAATCTCTCTCAATACCAATCCCTTTCCAGTTACAGATTTTCTATATTTAATTATTTAAAACTTGTTATGAGTTAAATATAATTTTTTTTGTATCGAGAGAGGTATTGTTATTTAACCAGGGGTCATCATAAAGATGGATAGAGTAATTTACTTTGATTAGACAAATGATATAGCTTGCAACATTTAGTGAGTGCCACAGCTAGATAACATGGTGTACTTCAAACAGAGCTTAAAAGCCTGCTTAATACTCTGCGTGAAACGTATAAGTCATTAATTCTACTTTTAGGGTAGATTTTTTTTCATTTTTATTACACAGTTAACCTTACCTATACCTAAATCCATGCTGTCCTGCTATCAGTGTAGTAAAAAGTCTTCAAAATGTGAACTTTCACAAAACATTTTTATCTACACACCATGGAAACATCCTACTGTTCACTGACCCCCATCCTCCTCGGATAATAGTACCTAGATTGTGTAGTATAAAAGATGATAGAATGAGTGATGTAGCATGTTCAGGATTTCAAAAGAAAGCACAAAGCCAACATATTGTACATTTCTCTGCTTTTATTGGGCATGTGGAGTAAAGATATCTATTAATTATAACAATCCTTTCAGTGGAAATTCTCGCTGAGTATTACACCTGTAGTTCCACAATGTTGTAATGAGAATTTAGGATATTTTATTTGATTAACCAAAAAACTATTTTTCACCATACAGTCCCTAGAATCTAGTTGCCTGTGTGCATAATTCTAAAGCATGTTGAGTTGTTAGCTGTATCTTTATGTCACAATATTTAAAAAGAAAAACATGAGACAAATGGAAAGTTAGTCATCATTTAGGCAGAAGATTGAGGTATTTTTGAAACATTAAATATAATAACAAATGTATCTAATTAGAGCCAACAATAGTCTCAAGTGTTGTATTCCTATGGGGGTAATTTATAATCGAGAGCAGATATCTATTTCCACTTCACTATGCACAATGTGGCTTCCCATTTTCAAAATTTGGGCTAAGGTGTGAAGCAAGCAATACTCCACAGAGTTTCTTTTTACTTAATGGAGCAGAGAGAGTTTTGTGACTGGAGGAAAGTCAGTCATGTGACTTTGATAAGTTGAAGAAAGAACTTTACCACTCCAGACGCTTTAGATTTAGTTACCATCACATCCATAGAAAAACAAATTACCAGGAATATATTGAATGCTAATCTAGAGAATGTATTAATAGATTTGGAGCGATTATTAACAGTTATTGAAAAGGCATTTCGCAGTGCCAGAAAAGAGTTTGAGACGTCTGTTTAAATGATTGGTTGATAAGCCAGTATCAACACTATTTATTTTATCTGCTATTTAGAACTATAATCATTTTGGGTCAGTTTTATATCATGTGTTATTTAAGTGTATAAAATTTTAAAAAGTTTTGATATTTTTTAGCACTTTTTACAAATGTATTGTGTCATAGTGGAATGTTATTAATACCTTTAGTGATGAAATTATCATTATTATTATTACGGTATTATTAGTATGTGTTTACTGATGTATCACACAATTTTTTTTTATTTCAATATGTCTTCATTGAAATTTTCACATGAAACAAAAGTAATATTATAGAAGCTCTCAAAATGATAATACAGGCGATTGACAGAAATGGTTATAGCTGACCTGAAATATCAGTAAAGGGTATTGTCTACCATCCCGGACAACCCCTTGGGAGCAAAACTGTGTTGAGGATGGAGACATCCCTGTATGCAATGAATCCATCGGCATTTGTTACAAATAGATATGCAAAAACCCTTATCATCAATACAAACTTGTGACTAAAAAGCAGAGAAGCCTAGGTTACAAGAAACTGTCGTTCCGGAAGCTGTTGTCCATGACATATGATATTATTTGACTAGTTTTACAGGTTCTAGGGAGAAGAACCCAGTCAGATCCTTCCAGAGGAGGGGAGATGGTTCTCGCATGAGAGGCTTATGAGACAAGTAGTATGGCTTCCCAGTGAGTGAAACAAAGGGTGTTAACATGTCATCATTATGGATGAGCTGTACATGAGGGGTGCTGAAGCCAAGGGGACCAAAGAGACCAGAAGGTTTGGCCTTCATCATTCTTGATGGAGAACATAAGTTCAAATTGAGTCTGGGTGTTAATGTTGTCCAATAAAGAAAGAGGAGAATTCTGGAGGTTCTGGTTGTCTCCATTTATATGGGATGACTCTCCTGGCTGCAATCATACTGTGTATGATGAAGGGAAGGTGTCGTTTGGGCCAATGTTCAAATTTCAGAAGGAGGAGGGCTGATGTGGGGTCTGGATTCAGCTTCAATCCGATTATTGAGGATATGAAGTGAAAGATTTTGGACCAGAAGAGAGACAGTTTGGGACAGAGCCACCATGTGTGGAACAAAGATCCTGGTTCGCCGCATTGTCTCCAACACAGTGGGGAGTATGATGGAGAGAAGTTGGATAAGCGTGTTGGGGTATAACACCAGCGGTGGACACGTTTTAGTTGGGATTCACAATGTGTATTACATTTTAAATGTCTTGGTACATTGTTGGTGACATTGTGTCATTGTAGAATGTGGAAGGTATGGGATAAGTCTTTTTCCTACAACAACATTGAGTGAGCATTTTCCTTTGAAGAGGGTGACAGAAATATTTGATAAAAGTATGATATTTCCTTTTTGGTTAGTGTAGCAGACCTGCATAAAGGAAAGAAGATCTGGAGTTTTGTTGATGTCTTCCTTACGGATAGAATCAATTACGTGCCTAATGCATAGGTACTTGTAGAAGTCTGACAGGTTGAAGCGTGCCGGTAGATCCGAGTATGACCGTAGTGTTGCTCCGTCATATATGTGTCCAATGATGGATATTCCTAGCTCAGACCAGTTGCTGAGAGAGAGGTCTTTGGTGAAGAGTTTGAGGGAGTAGAGGGGAAGAGGGTTGAAGTTAGAGGAGGACTGACAAGGTTGCGAGGATCTACTGAACTGCCAGGCATTGGCTGCGGCCATCATGGTGAGGTATGTGGATGATGGGGAAGGAAGTCCTATTGATAATGCACATAGCAGCTCTTTTAGTGGGTGGTCAAGTATTGCTTGTTCGATATGGACCCATTGTTTGCCGGGTAGAGGGTGTCACCATACTTTAACTTGGTCCAGGATGACTGCATGGTAGTAAAATTTTAGGTTGGGCACTCCCATTCCAGTTGCTGATTTATGTCTGAATAGGATCTTATTCCTAAAACAAGGTTATTGTTTGCCCTAGATAAAGGGATTCAGAGTAGTTTGCAGACTCTGAAGATAAGCAAAGGTAAGTGGTATTGGCAGAGTTGTGAAGTAGTATATAATCGTTGGTAGAATTGACATCTTCGTGACTGCTGACCTACCCGCCCAAGAAATTTGGAATTTAGAAAAGGCACTTAGCTGTTGTCATATGTTGCTCAGTAGAGACTCATAGTTGGTTTTGAAAAGTGAAGAGCTGGGTGATGTTATTTTAATTCCCAGGTATTGTATACATAAATGTTGACCCAGGAGAAGCCAGAGGACACTGTTATCTGGTCTTTCAATGTGTTAGGGAGTGCTATAGGGAGCATTTGTGATTTGGAAATGTTCACCTTATACAGGGATAGATGGCTAAATTCTTGTAAAAGTGTGGTTACTGTTGGAAGGGAAGATGTAGAGTTAGTTAGTGAGAGGATCACATTTTCTGCATATAACCCTATTTTTTAGTCTACAGAGCCAATTGTTATGCCTGTGATAGCAGGATGATTTCTTATAGCTTGGGTGAGTGGTTCCATGACTAAGGCAAACATTATTGGTGATAGGGGACAGCCCTGCCTGGTTCCATTGGTAATATCAAAAGCTTGTGATAAGGAGCCAGATGTTTATACTTTGGTGCTGGGGGATGAGTATAAGGCTGTTATGGCTGAGTTAATAAACCCTGTGAGGCCAAAGGTTTGAAGTAATTCCCTAAGATAACACCAATGAACCTGGTCAAACGCCTTCTCCGCATACAGAGAGAGAGGAGCGTTCAATGGGACTCAGCCCATTAAAGCAGGTTTACAATATGTCTGGTGCCATCAGATGTCTTCTGTCCCTTCACAAAGCCCACTTGAGTGCATAATTAGAGGGATGATGTTTTCAACTGTAGCGCCGATAATTTTGGCGTAAATTTTAATGTCCGTATTGAGGAGCGAGATGGGATGGAAATTGGCTGGGAGGTGAGGGGATTTTCTGGGCTTTGGTATTATGATTCTAGATAGAGTTGAGCGAACCCGTGGATGTTCGGGTTCGGTGGGTTCGGCCGAACTTCAGAAAAAAGTCTGGGTTCGGTACCGAACTTGACCCGAACTTTACCCCGAACCCCATTGAATTCAATGGGGACCCGAACTTTTCGGCACAAAAATGACTGTAAAAGAGTCCTGGAAAGTGCTAGAGGGCTGCAAAATTATTTTAGAACAATAATCTGTCCCTTACAGCAACAGCAGGAACCTGACCCTATAGAACTAGGAGATGATTTTAGAACAATAATCTGTCCCTCTAAGCAGTAGACTCTACCTAGTCCAGTCAGATCTTTCTGTAATGCAGGATGAGATCTGCAATCTGTCGCTAAAAGCAGTAGTAGTAGTAATCTCTACCTATCTATCTATCTGCAATCTGTCGCTAAAAGCAGTAGTAGTAGTAATCTCTACCTATCTATCTATCTGCAATCTGTCCCTCACAGCACTGGCAGCATCCTCTCCCTACACTAACCAGAGAGCATGTGACATGCAGCACTGTGACTCCAGCCTCATATAGAGTCTGTGTCACATGATGCACTGGCCAATCACAGCCATGCCATTAGTAGGCATGGCTGTGATGGCTTCTAGGGAAAACCAGTGAAACGCTTGTTGATTGGCTGCCCAGCAGCTATTCAACATGTGTGATGAAATACCCGAACCCAGAACTCGAACCAAAATTTTTTTACAAATGTCCGGGTTCGGGTCCGGGTCATGGACAACCCAAAGTTTGGTACGAACCCGAACTTTACAGGTCGGGTTTGCTCAACTCTACTTCTAGGGCTTCTTTAGGGAATGAGGATCCTTCAGCAGCAGAATTGTATACATTCTGTAGGTGCGGGGCTAGGATGGAGCTAAATTTCTTATGGTACTCATTGCCAAAGCCATCTGGGCCAGGGGCTTTATGCATTGGTAGTTTGGAAATCTCTTTGGTTTTGGATGAATAAGTCCGATAGCTGTTCCTCTGAGATTTTTGGGAGGTGTAGTGAGGATAGAAAGGAAAGAATTTGGGTGGTTATCTGTGCTGGAATATCCTGGGTGGAATTCAGGTTGTATAGTTCATTGTAATATTCTGCAAACCTGTTTGCTATGTGTAACGGGTTAGTGAGTCTTTTCTCATGGTTGTCTAGTAAGAAATCTATTCTACTTTTTCTGGACTTATGTTTGAGCTAGTTCGAAAGGTGTGTGCCTATTTTGTTGCTTGCCGAGTAAAAATTAAATTTGAGGCATTTTAAGAGAATATCATACTGAGAGATGAAACATTGTGAGAGTTGATGTTGGAGGTCTTTCAATTGTTTGTCTCTATCTGGGAGAAAGGAGTTTTGTTCTGGCATTCCAGTAGATCTATGGATTTTGTAAGATCCGTGATAGTTTGCGTCATCTTATGCTTCTCCTGTGCTCTTAATTTTATAAAGACACCTCTCATGAAGGCCTTGTGGGCTGCCCATAAGGTATGTGCATTGGCCACAGAGTTAGCATTTTGTGCAAAGAAGTCTTCTAGTTCCTTTTTGACATGTAACTCTTGGATGGGGTTGTGAATAAGGTGTGAGTTTAATCTACACATTTTTGTAGAGAAGGTGTTTTGGTCTAGACGGATTGAAAGTGAGACTGGGGCATGATCGGACCAAAGAATCGTGCCAATTTTAGCTTCAGACGTTCAAAGGAGAATGGATTGCTCCACGAGAAACATGTCAATTTTGGAATATACATGGAGCGCATTTGAGTAAAATGTGTAATCTCTTTCTGACACAAGGCCTTCCTCTTTGATTAGCTTATGTAGGTCATTAGTACATCTCCTACTGAGACTGATAGTGTCTATGGCTGAGTCAGGGACTGCATTAAAGTCTTCTCACATTGAGACTGCCGTATTGCACTGTGTGGACTCGTTTAAAGAGGGTGCAAAGGAATTTCTTCTGTTTGGTATTTGGGGAGTAGACTGCAACTAAAGTAAGGGGTTGGTTGTTGATTTTAGCACCCAAAATAATGTATCTACCATTGGGATCACATTCTAAAAATTCTTGAGAGTAGGTGACTGTGTCTTTGATTGCGATCATTACCCCTTTGGTCTTTGTGTCAGAATTCGCAAAGAAGCAGTGGGGAAATGTGTGGTGGGTAATTTCTGGGGGTTAAGTGAAGATAAGTGTGTTTATTGCACACAGAATATATTGCATTTCTGTGAAATGGCTTCCCTCCATAACACTGATCTCTTGTATGGGCTGTTCAAACCCTTAACATTTAAAGAGGCAATTTTTAGAGTCATCTTTATCTTAGGGAGTGTGCTTAGATAAGGAAGGAGTAACCAAATGGGGTATGCCTTGGGGTTGGTTATGTCGCTGCTTTAATTTACCTCAGCTTATCTGTGGAAGAGTTAATCTATGAGAGCTGCTATGAACCGTTCAATAACAACAGATGTAATCAAAACAAAAATTACTGACAGAAACAGGAAATGAAACTTAATGGTTTAAAGCACAATAAAATGAACATGCAATAGCAGTGAATTAACTGAATTATAAAATTGCAGACCAAATGTCTGTCCAGCTGAAAGTTCGGGTGAACTACAAACGTCTAGGGAACTGTGAACAACAGAAAGTCCAGCCATGAGGAAGCTCCATGTTAGTAGTTACCTAAGTGAGCTTTGAGAGCCCTAGTGTGCTTGTCATCTTATCCTGGGCCATGACCTACCTTCCCGGCATGAGGTATTGTATTTGGAGAGATGGATTGGTGGCCGTGCAGATTTGGGTGGAGGGGAGGTGGGATGCCCCATTGTTGTGGCAGCTTTTTGTAATCCGCTGGCGATTGGAGAACATATTTTTGTCTTTGATGTGTGATTTCGAGTGTGGCGGGGAAGAGCCATTTATAGACCATATTTTTGCATCCAAATACTTCCGTAATGGGGGAGAATTGCCTCCATCTTGTTGGAGTTGCCCCTGAGAGAGCAGTGTAAATAGAAATATGGGAGAAGGGTTCAGGAAGTTTGCTTGCCTTGCGAGCCACCACCATAGCTCTGTCTTTGATGTGGAAGAAATTAATTCTTGCCAGAATATCCCATGGGATTGTGTCAGGGAATGAGCTTGGTTTGGTGATTTTGTGGGCTCTGTCTATGACCAAGTCTCTAGGTTGTTCCATCGGGAGAAAGGTTTTAGCAGTTGTAGGAGGTATGGGATAATCTCAAGAGGATAAACTGTTTCAGCGATGCCTCTAACCTTGACATTGTTCTTCCTAGAATGATCCTCTAAATCTGTAGTTTTGTCTTTCATCCACTGGATATAAGTGTTGTGCTCCTGATAGCAGTCCACTAAAACATTATGTGCTGTGACAGAGTATTTTATCTTTGCCTCCATTTTGTCAACACTTCCCTCAATCTGGTCTACTTTAACTTGTAGTTTAGTGATATTTTTACACAGATCTGCTTGTAAATCCTGCTTTAGTGACATGAGCATTACTTTCAGTGTGTGCTCTGATGCTGGTTGGTCTGTGGCAGGGAAGTAAGATAATGAGTCCTGACACTCCTGTTGTGAGTCACAATTCTCCAAATAAGAGCTGTACTTTTTACTGCCGGTCCCAGGGAAGAAGTCAGTCAGTTTTCTAGGCTGCTGAGCGCCAGAGGGGCAATGGAAGAAGCCCCCTCTTGTCATCTTGCCTCTGGACTGTTCAGGCAATGTCCGGTGCTCGATCGTTTGGGCTGATGCTGCCGTATAGCGGCTGTTGGAGCTATCTGTTGTTGGAGCTGCTCTGGGATCAAGCAGCCATTCTCCTGAGCAGCCAAGCCATGCCCCCCATAACACACATACTTTAATATCTTGATTCTAGATCTTCCATCTAAATAAACATAAGCACAGTTGGTCTTTTAGGGCCGGTTTACACTGTAGTGAGGCGGAGTGGCGCGATGCGGCGCGGAGCGGCGCGATGCGGTGCTCCAGGCGATCTCAAAGCGGCTTGCTAGGAGACTTCTATCATAGAAGTCAATGCAAGCCGCCTGAGATCGCCCTAAAAATAGTGCAGGGACCATTTTTCTAATGCGGAGCGAAGCGATTCGCTCCCATTAGAACGGTCCCATTTGCACAGCATTGAGGCGAATTGTCAGGCGACTCAAGTCGCCTGACAATTCGCCTAGATGTGATCGGGCCGCGAAGTCGCGCCGCTCCGCCTCGCTACAGTGTGAACCAACCCTAACTGAGTTTCCTGTTTGTATACCCATAAGTATACTCAACCATTTTCTTGATTTTCTATATGAAACAGTAAAGGTTCTATAGAAAATTAATTTATGTTTTTTTAAAAGAAGCTTTTCTAAATCTGCCCCAGTCATCAGAGATTTACAACTCCCATTTAACAAATAATGGAACATGCTAACAAATAATGGAACTCAAACAAGGTTGTAAGTCAGTAAGAGTCTTTTTATTCTTAATTGAAATATTATTCAAAATACAGAAATATGGAAGCATGTCAACTGTTTTACACTCATACCGTTTTAACAAATATGTTGCTTAGTATTACTAAGCACTGCAATTACTTAGTATTAATATTACTTTTTTTAAAATTCTGACTACAATAGCTAAAACCTGACTGGTGCTATGGGTCCCTGTATGTTGCACATATTGATGATCTGTGAATGACTAGTAAAATTACTCTTTTACTAATTACTCCTTAGTGACTCACTGCAACTGCCATCATCAAAAATGTATTGCAAAGGTCATTTGCACTCTCACGAGTGAGTACAAGGATGGATAACACTTATAATGGACACATTATCATTGTCATTCATAAGGACCCAATATAGCCAATATATAGACAAAGCAATCAATGGTCATAGCACCCAAAAGGTGTTTAATTTTGGTCTAACATAATCCAAACTCTCCATCTTATTTTCATGGTGTTACTTTACTGCTAGTTTTTTCTGTCCAGTGCATCATATGTACTCCGGTGTTTCTAATTTGTTACAATGATGATATCATAATTTCCACTCTGATTCATTGAAGCCTATTAAGTTTGTTTCTATTTAATGTTCTATTGTATTGTATACAATAATTGCATTGAAATCAGGACAAATTTCCTTGCTTTATAAAAAAGTCTTTATGTGAAATACACCTTTTGTTAGGGCCTTTGGGAAGTAAAAGAGGAGGGAGAAACACTCTAATGTATATCCAGCTGCAATTTAAATGACATTGATACATGGCTACCTTAATTTGCTGAGTCAAATACAGTCATTGCAACTCCTCTACACGTTCAATTCATCTGTCCTGTCCTGTTACCCACAGCATATTTACTTTTAAAAACTGTGCTTCAAGGCTGCTATTTCAAGGTTGTTTTGTGCAGAAATCTATTCCTTTGTTTTAAATTGGCCTGTGAAAAGAATTATAGAATTGCACATGTTTTTATTTAAATGTCTGTTTACCCTATTTCATCCAAATGCAATTTCCCTTGGAAAGAGAAAGGTTTACAACTCAGGTCAAGTCATCATTGCTGAAAATTGTTTGTCACCTCTTTCAGACCTAACCAGAGGAATAGCAGGGATTTAGGGCTTGATAAAATGTCTCAAGATCTGTCAATATTTGCCTCACGTGAACTATTTCTGGATTTTCAAAGCGACTTCTTGTCATGTTTGACATAAAGACAAGGGGCCACAATTTCTTTTTTCTTGCATTTCAATCTAATGTAAAACAAAGTCTATTTTCAGGTAAAGTTTATTTTCAAGGATCCATGGACAGAACATCATTATACACGTCACATCCTTCATATTGATGAAATGTATTTTTCAGTTATAAAATAAACCAAAAATATTTTAATAAACTGGAAGAACAAGAGCTAGATACAGTATACTCTGAATGGAAATGAGCATAACAATATATGTTTAGTTTGACAAAACACACACACTCACATGCCAAAATGTATAATGCACTGTTCCCAACAAATATATACAATAACTCATGGACAATACCAGCACCAGAGAAGTTAGTGTAATCAGAAGAGCACCCTTTGACAGTCTCTTCCTTAGCAGAAAGTCAGGTTTAGGAACTAAATAAAGGTAAGACAAACTCTAGAAAATGAATATCCTTTCCCCTATGCTAGCTGAGATAATCTTTAGGCTGGGGTCTCTTGTAGATGATTGCCACCAAAGAATATGCAAATTATATATATACAGACATGGTTGGGTTATACAGTATTGTAAGAACAAGTCATTTTTCAATGGAAAATATTTGATGCAGTTTATTGCGTAGCTTACTAATCCTTAGATGTGGTGGCTGCATTTTTTTATCTGTCCTCGAGTGACAGCATGCACTTACTGTACTGTATCTATGTAGAAGTGGAGTTGTCACTCTATAACAGAAAGTGTGTTATGACTGCAGTAAATATCACCTTGTTATTTATTTTTCTATGATTATTATATATTTATATGATAACATGGGGGGAAGGAATGTTCTGTAGTTCACAGAGGGGAACCGGGCCTGGCTGTTTAAAATGATTGAGATCAGAACAACTTGTTCAAAGAGGCACTGGGAACTTTTAGACTTACATGTGAGGGAGCTCCTGCACAGGAAGTCTTCCCTTCATGGGCTCCCAACAGTAGATCATACCATAGATATACAGAAAGGAGTAGCAAATCAAACTGGATAAAAGAATCCAATTGTTGGTAAAAAGCCATATAAAAACAACCAATGCCTTTCAGGGGCAACAGCAGCTGCCCTCCATCAAGGTTCAGCAGAGGATACAAATTGGTAGGCCTCTGAGAAAACAGTGACTTCATAGATCTATATAAGAACCAGTATTAAACTCTCTACATGGAGTGATAACTTGAATACAGTTGCTGGGCAGCAATATATGCCTCTTTCAATGGTACATACAGCAGACCAAAATGGAACAAATAAGATAAGATTATAGTTTGGGTTTAGATACATTTTAATGCCTTTGTATCTTAAAGTGATTGTAAACCCTCTCATATACTCAGTGAAGTGACTGGCCTCAGGTGATACAGAGAGAGGAAGCAAATCCTCCTACATATGTTTTACTTGCTTATCTGCAGTCTTCTCTTCCCTACACCCCTTCAAAAGGGCAGCATTGTGTTAATATCCTTCTCTATCTGTTGGTATCACAAAGGAGGGGTTTGGAGAGCTGCAGTTACAGTGTGTAAGAGCTGATTGAAGGAAAGGCAGACAGCCCCCTCCACACAGCAAACAAGATCAAAGGAAGGATACAGAGATGTGTTATGAATAGACAAACTGTGTTCTGAGCTACCTCTCCATCACAAATGTATCTCATGTATCAGGAAAACTTCTCAGAAGTGGCCCATGCTGATAACAGAGGAACAAAGCACCAGAGAGAAATGACACTTAGCGCTTTAGAGAGAGATACGTAAACACTACAGATATGCAGTATGTGCTTGGTTCAGATTTCATGACTGAGGTTTACACCCACTTTAATTTTGTTGACTTCATTTCAGCTTTTGAAACTGGCACACAAAACCAAAAATGCTTATAGCGGGCTTATAGCTTACAGGATCACTGATGCTAACATTAATTTCTATGACTAATTATTGGACAAACTATTGGTGAACTACTATCAGACAACAAGCCTGCTACAATTGCTTTAAGAGAACACACTATAATATAACATATTGTAGCAGTGGATTTGTAATATTAAAATCTGACAAAATGGCTTTCTGCACTAAGCTGTACAGAAAGATAAGTGAATTGATCTAAAGTCTGCAGTAGAGTTAATACATGACTGGCCCAAAAAATTTCACGTAGTGTTCCAAGCGTACCAGTCCAACAAACCAGGGTTTGTAACACTGTTAACTAGGTTAAGTGTATTTGTGAATACATTCCAATTATGTTAAGAGCATTTACATAAACACACCTAGATCTTAGGAGTCATGGAC
This sequence comes from Glandirana rugosa, assembly GCA_018402905.1. Lineage (NCBI taxonomy): Eukaryota > Metazoa > Chordata > Amphibia > Anura > Ranidae > Glandirana > Glandirana rugosa. The sequence continues at coordinate 438,638 of BLSH010438267.1, forward strand.
AAAACATGTGTTTTTGCATATGCATTTGCATTTGTTTTTCTATGTTCCAGTGCATTTTTTCTTTTTTTTTTACACTTGTAAAATCTCAGGAAAATATGCATTCTGGTGCATTTCTGGTGCATTAACATGTGTTCTAGTGGGTTTACTTGTGTTTTGATGGGCACTATTGTGGGCAGTGTCAAAGGAGCAGAGGACATTGCTATGGGGTGGGGGGGGGGCAGAGGGCACTATTGTGTGGGGAGGGTCAAAGGAGCAGAGGACAGTGCACTATAGCACTATTGTGGGGGGTGGGATGTCATGGGGATGGGGGGGCAGAGGGCACTATTGTGGGGAGAATATGTCAAAGGAGCAGAGTGCATTGCGATGGGGATGGGGGAGAGGGCACTATTGTGGGGGGTGTCAAAGGAGCAGAGGACATTACTATGGGTATAGCCTTTAAGCTGTGCTGATTTGTACAAAGCCCTATGTAATAAATGTATAACATTAAAATACAAAACATATAAAATAGCAACTGCATTACATAAAACAAACACATGTATGTAAAAAAAAGTAGCACACATTGCAGTTTGCACTGGTCACTCATTCATTATAAGCATTCATCTACAGCAAAATGCCCCAACTCACCACATATTCTGGATCCCTCAGTTGCCTTGACCCTAAACAATTACATTTTTTTTTTTTGTATGGCAACAAATATTATAAATGCATCCTTCAAACAGCAAAGAGCAGAAACCACAAATGTTTCTGTGAAATAACTTCTTAACTTTCTATGTCATAGAATATTGTTTCTAATTATCTAGAACTTTTGTTCAATAAACTGAAATGCACTACATATATATTTGTATTGTCTAGAACTTTTGTTCAATAAACTGAAATGAACTATAAGTGCAAATAACTGTTACTAAAGTTATATTAACGCATGCAATTCTGCTTCTTGGAAACCTGTCCTTTGCTGTCTGAAGGATCACTTTTAATAAGGAGGAGTAGTAGTGTAATGTTGTATATCGACAGCCAGAGTTTTTGTCTCAAGGCAACAATCTCATTGAAAATTGATCTCCCTCTCTTACTGCTTCTGCTTGCTTGTAACTTTTGTTTTGTTCTTTTCTACTTTTTCAGCTTTATATGTTCACCAGCTTTCTCTGTAGCTGTTGTTTACAGTCATGTTAAACATAGAGATAATATATAGTGTTGAGCAAACCCGGACTGTAAAGTTAGGGTCCGTACCAAACTTTGGGGTGTCTGGGACCCGGACCCGAACCCGGACTTTTCAAAAAAAGTCCGGGTTCGGGTCCGGGGTTCTGGTAATTTTACTAAAGTTCTGAAAATTGCTGTAAAAAGTCCAGGAAAGTCCTAGAGGTCTGCAAAAGGAAGGAAAATGGGGGTAAGGGTGGGACAAGTGCCCTACAAAGAAATGGGGACAGGGAAATAACTTTAAATATTAAAAAAAAAAAATAAATAAATAAAAAAATCAAAAATGGAGGTGGATGTGGACCATCTTCAAACTGTCTCTGAAAAGTATTAATTAATGGTAGAATCCATATAACTGTTCTAAAAACATCTTCAAACTGTGTCAAAAAAGTCTAAATAAGCCGGGAGAACCCATATCACTGTTCTGCAAACATCTGGAAACTGTGTGTAACACTTTAAATAAAACCGGGACAAACAGAACTACTGTTCTGCAAACATCTGGAAACTGTGTGTAACACTTTAAATAAAACCGGGCAAACCCATATCACTGTTCTGCAAACATCTGGAAACTGTGTGTGACACTTTAAATAAAACCGGGACAAACAGAACTACTGTTGTGCAAACATCTGGAAACTGTGTGTAACACTTTAACTAAAACCGGGACAAACAGAACTACTGTTCTGCAAACATCTGGAAACTGTCTGTAACACTTTAAATAAAACTGGGACAAACAGAACTACTGTTCTGCAAACATCTGGAAACTGTGTGTAACACTTTAACTAAAACCGGGACAAACAGAACTACTGTTCTGCAAACATCTGGAAACTGTGTGTGACACTTTAAATAAAACCGGGACAAACAGAACTACTGTTCCTGTC
>BLSH010438267.1:458878-471245 GCA_018402905.1 Glandirana rugosa
GATATACGTAAGACATATATAATAGAAAGTAACGTCCAAACTTTGTAGAATAATTTGTATCTTTTTTACTCCAGACAACATCTTTAAATCCTACACATAATACATAACAGTGTCACAGAGGGTCACAACCAAATGGCCATAAGCGACACATGTCGCTTATACCGAAATTGGCTATGACTCCTTTCCGGTTATGTTACCTATAGAAGGTAGTTAACTATTAATGTGCGATGGCGGGCTAGTAGGGCCGGTCGTCCACGGGACACGCCAATAGCGACCTCGTTTACGACCAGATCCTCAGTATCGGTTAAAGCCATATTCGCTGTACACAGCGAATACCGGTAAACCAACACTGGGAGACACTGTGACAATACATAATACACATCCTAAATTTCTACAACAGACCTCATTTTTTCTATGTTTAATAAGATGTTTCAAACCTGCAATGAAAGATAATATATACAGAATGCATATAGATTGTAAGAAAGACAATGACATAGGGATTTAATACAGGCTCTTAAACATGAGTCAGAAGACTCATGTTTGGGAATATTGGGATTCAATAACGTCTTTGCGAGTCATTATTAAATGCTGAGTTCACACTAGGTGCGTTCTCTAAGGGCTAACTAACAGAACAATCAATCATTAATCCTAGTGTTAAGCTATTGTAAAACATAACCCACTAACCACAGAAAACACAGATGCCAGTAAACCCACCTTATGTTGAAATGCTAGTGTCTGCAAAGTGTTAGCAGTCTACTAAGACTGCTAAAAAAAAAAAAAAAGCAAATATTAAAAATATATTAATATATGATAAAAGTAATACTAATAATGATAACAATAATGATAATAAAATGGTTCTGAGATTTATACAACCTTACCTGACAGCAAAGTCAGGCTTGCAAACTTACTTTTCTTTGCTATGCAATACATCCAGGTCACCTCCCTGGCCCCAGCCTAATGACTGGACACTGAAGATGCTTTATACCAATCAGACTAGAGGCTACCCTTCTGTTCAGTCTGATCCTAGTTCTTGTCAGCATTAGGGATGAGACAAATTGCCCCGGCTTTGGTTCTGGTAGGGTTCCATGGACCTCAAAGAAGTTTGGATGCAGAACAGCAACCCTAATCAATGATGGCGGAATCTATTTAAAACTGGCCATTTTCTGGGCAAATAGGCAAGGAGTTGTCAATGAAAAAAATAGAATGGGGGCTGACACTGTCCTGCGGAACATGTACCAATGCAATTGCCCAGAAACAGAGTTTTCTAACAGCTTAACCACTGCCTATAGACAAATGACAGCCGGGTGGTGGTTCAGTTATCCTGACCGGACGTCAGTCTGACCCACCACATTACCGATCTCGGTAAAGAGCTTCCATTGAAAATTACTGATTTTCAAAATATTTTGACAGAAACTAAGAATTTTGTTCTTCAAAATGTTCGATCTTCTTTTGTTTGTTAGTAAAAAATAAAAAATTCAATGATCCAGTGATTAAATGCCATCAAAAGAAAGCCATATCTGTCTAAAAAAAAAAAGATACACATTTAATTTGAGTACAGTGTTGTATGACCATGTAATTGTCATTCATAATGTAACAGCGCTGAAAGCAGAGGAAGGAGTACAAACCGCCCAAAAAGCTGACAGAATTCTTTCCCCCTCCGGCCCCCACAGACAGTCAAGATGGTACCGGCGGCCTCACAGGAGACACAGTGTGGCTCCACACACTACCCAGCAGGTACATCAGCCTCGGGGTTTGGGACATCCACCCCTCCTAACATCACGGTTGAGTCCTCTCCCCCTCCATCTCCTTCCACATATAGCCCAACAAAGTCTAGATTGAGGACAGCAGAGCCTGAGACAGCCCAGCTCTGCACTCTCACCCCCCTCCCTCACAGCTCCACTCTGTCTTAGATGAATTCCCAGCCTCTGATCAGCCTGTGTCTGAACAAACCGTGAAAGCTATGCTCCAGTCACTAAGGCATTCCCTATTTACAGAACTCTCTTCAGCAGTCTCTTCCTTAGCTGACATAGTTCAACACCAGGACAAGTGCATTCACATGATTGAAGCCAGGCTGGGTGATATACAACTAGCACATAATGACACTGTGGATGCACTGACTGCACATGAAGAAGACCTACAATTAATTCCCCTAAAACTGTCAGAATTAGAAGATCGTTCCAGAAGGAACAATATTAAGTTCCAGAATCTTCCTGAATCAGTCCAGCAGGCGGATTTAAAACATTCCTTGCAAACCCTAATGCGCACTCTTATTCCTGATCTGACCGATAGAGAGCTAGAAATTGATAGGGCGCACAGGCTGCCGACGCCCTCGGATCTAGCTCTCTCCATACCCATGGATGTACTCGCCCACATTCATTTTTTCAATACCAAGGAGTGAATAATGTATGCAGCAAGGCACGCCAACAGGCTACCCGACCCCTTCAATGCCATCAATCTGTACGCATACCTATCAAAGGCAACAATGGATAATCGTCGCCAACTTGTGACGATCACCAAAGCCCTGGTGAACCACAAAATCCCCTTCAAATGGGGATTCCCCAACAAACTGCTGGTCACACATTTGAACAAAACCTTTGTTGTGCGCACTCTTCAAGAGGGTCTCAGACTCCTACGCTCTTGGCATATCCTACCTGTAGATACTACCACTATGCAGGGCCACTCCAGTTCACCAATGTATACCAGTGAGTCGCAACAACCCAAGTAATCCCACAAAAAAAGGTCCGGTTGTCCCCTTAGGCAACAATGCTGACAGCCCATGGCTCCATTCGGCTATGCCTGTCTGCCTGAACTGTTACCTAGGTCCTACCTTGTCTTTTTGGTTTAGGTAGGCCCGATTACCCCCCACTTAACCGATAGAGCAGCTCGGTTTGCTGCCCATTGAGCCTGTGACATCCTTTCTGTCCCAGGCTCCCACTTTTTACGTTCCCCTCTAACTGGTACCAGGATCTCCCTCTTTCTCATCCCTCACCGGGATTGATCATCAGCTGCGATCCTAAGGCTCATCGTACTCTCAGGAACATGTCTTTCAAAATTTTTTCCCTCAATGCTAGGGGACTGAATTCACCCCAGAAATGATCCTCCCTCCTCAGAGAAGCGAACAAGATGCAAGCAGACATCCTCATGGTCCAGGAGACCCACTTCTCCAGTCTCAACACCCCTAAGTTCTCTGTGAAGAACTACACACAGATATTTTTGGCTTCCAATGAGAAAAAGAGAAACAGAGTCCTAATAGCCTTCAAAGACACATTACCAGTCACTATGCACAACACTACGATAGACCCATTCGGATGATTTCTCATAATTTCCTGCTCGCTAAACAACACTCCCGACACATTGGTGAATGCATATGGGCCGAACAAACAACAGCTCTGATTCTTCAAGAGACTATACAAAAAAGTACCCCATTCCAACAACACTCGTCTAATCATGGGCGGAGACTTCAACCTTGTTGGGGACTCGGCCATGGACACTCAAACCACCTCACATCACTATAGACCAGCTCTCAACCCAGTACTCCGAAAACTCTATGATGTGTGGAGATGCGAGCATAGTACAGAGAAAGACTTTTCATACCTCTCCACCTCACAACTTTCCTACTCCCGAATTGACTTCTTCCTGGTGGACAAGCTCTCTCTCCAAGAAATCACTGATTCTACAATTGGGCAAATCTCGTGGTCAGACCATGCCCCTATATCCCTATCAGTTGGACCTTGCTCAAACAAGTCAACAAACCTATGGAGACTCAACCCCTCTCTTTTGGCAGACCCTGACAATCTGAAGACCCTTATGGAAGAGCATCTGAAATTTTTTGACCTTAATGATCACCCTGACATAAACTCTTTTACACTATGGGCAACCTATAAAGCTTACATGAGAGGAGTACTTATTAAGCTTCATAGCCATGCTAAGAGGCAGAGGACACGGCATATTGATGAGGCACTAACCAAAATTGACCTCCTAGAACCAGCAAACAAACGTTCCCCTTCACAACATATAACAAATGAACTCTCCATTTGGAGACAAAAACTTAGAGCACTTCTCTTATACAAATATGAAATCTCTCTCCGAAAAAGGAAGGCCAACTTTTATGCCTTAAGCAACAAAGCCAGTGCCCTGCTAGCCAGACAACTATAACTCAGACCACCAAATCTAAAATCTCTCTGATCCACCACCCCACCATCCAAAAAAACTCTGACGAATCCACAACACATAGCGGACGCTTTCAGCGATTATTACCACTCCCTTTACAACTTGAAGGAAGACCCACTCACCCCTCAGCCTACGAAGTCTCAAATTCAGGACTTCCTAACCTCAATAGACCTCCCAACAATCTCTCAGACCCAACAAGTCCAACTAGCCCTTCCCTTCTCTCCTTCAGAAGTTAAGAACGCGATCCAGTCGCTTCCCAATAACAAAGCTCCAGGCGAGGATGGATACTGCAACGAATATTACCGAACGCTAGCCGACCTCCTTATACCCAGACTTGTTACCCTTTTCAATGTAGCTGCCTCCTCTGCCACCTCCCCGATTGATATGTTACGTTCTACCATTGTGAACATTGCGAAACCCGACAAAGACCCCTCCTCCACTTCAAACTACAGACCAATATCGCTCCTAAACACAGACGTAAAACTATACGCCAAAATAATAGCCATCAGACTGCAACCCCTGCTCACGGATCTCATTCCATCCGGACCAGGTAGGTTTCATCCCAGACAGACAAGCCCCTGATGCTACCAGAAGGGTCATTAACCTATTACACCAAACCACTCAATCCCGAACGCCTTCTCTGCTCCTATCCCTGGATGCGGAGAAAGCATTCGATAGGGGTCACTGGGGGTTCCTTCAAGGAACCCTACAAAAATTTGGAATCACAGGCAGATTCCAAAACACGATCCTCTCCCTCTATTCCAATCCCTCGGCCAATGTCCTAACAGATGGAATGCTCTCTAAACCATTTATGACCACAAATGGCATCCTCAAGGTTGTCCTCTCTCTCCCATTATTTTTGCCCTAATTATGGAACCTTTTGCCACCAAAATTAGACAGGACTCACAAATCCAAGGTATCTCTCACCAAGGAATGGATCATAAGGTCAGCCTCTTTGCTGATGATACCATTCTCATGGTTTCAAATCCAGACCAGCCCCTCCATGCGATCCACAAAACCCTCCAACACTTCACAGAAGTTTCATATTATAAATTGAATGCCTCCAAATCCACGGTCCTCCTGCTAAACATTCCTCCCTTACCTTGGGATTAAGATACCACTCGTACAATCTCAACTATATGTCCTCAACTACAAATCTTTCTTAAAACAACAGCCCCTGCTCTTGCGGGAGCTCCTGACGCAATACCTCCACATTGGGGAGAATTGCCTCACTAAAAATGTTGATTCTGCCCAAATTAACTTACCTATTCTGCACAGTTACAACCCACATCCCCCAAACTTTCTTTAAATCTGCACAGAACATAATCTCAAAATTCATCTGTGATAATAAGCCTCCCCGTTGTGCCAGCCATGTTCTAATCAGACATCAGCGCCAGGGTGGGGTGGGTCTTCCCCACTTAAAATACTACTATCTGGCCACAGTGCTTGAGCAAGTTTACTACTGGTGGCACCCATCCCCCCACTAAAATATTGTCCATAATGGAAAGGACTCGCACCCCTCCCGACAAACTGACAAACTCACTACCACTCCTCTCGGCAGGGCATCATCTATCCAAACTTTCCATGCCTCCCGCCATATCGGCCTGGCAACAGCTCAAGACCTTTCAGAACCCCAAAAAGCCCATGAGAAAGATCCTCATACCCCTATCCGCCCTAGAAATCTTAATTCCCAACCTCTCCACCAAACTCTGGACCTCTATGTGAATTAGTTCAATGGAAGACCTCCTAGCACTAGGGATACTAAAACCCTTCTCTGACCTACAACGCCAATTTTCCTTACCAATTTCTGAAGCGTATAACTATGATAGAATATCCCACTATTTGAAAACCTCTAGCCTCCACGCATCAGCACACATTCCAGAACCTCTTCACTTCTATTTGTCGCAAGCCCAGCACCCTAGACATGGTATTTCGTACCTCTACAAATTCATTGTAGACCAATCTGCTCACTTGCAACCACCTACCTTAGCCAAATGGGATGTTGGGGTTAACCTAACCACCATGCTAGAAAAATAGAATAAAGCCTTCCAGATCACCTACAGGGTCTCACATTGCGCCAACCACTGGGCACTTTATCAAAAAACGACCCACAGATGGTACCTCACCCCCTACAAGCTCTCCAAAATATTCCCCAATTCTCCCAATACTTGCTGGAGAGCATGTGGCTCAATGGAAACCTTGACATACACCTTCTGGTTCTGTAAATACCTAAGCTCATTTTGGAAACATATCTTTGCCCTACTTTCCTCAATAACACAGACCCCCACTCCCCCTTCACCTGATCTGGCACTTCTCCATCTGCACATGGAGCAGTTCCCCTTGAATGCACAAGTTGTGGCAATCCACCTCCTCCTTGCTGCCAAGCTGAATATTATCAGAAACTGGAAAAAACCTGACCCCCCCCTTCTCTCACATTGCAGACCTAAATCTGCGGTGTGAGATGGGGAGAATGTTAGCTACGAAGAACCTTGCTATGACCTTATTCCTCCACAACTGGTCCGCCTGGCTCACCCACCCAAAATGCACAGTAAGATGATGACTTTACATCTTAGGTACAGCGAGAGCCCTCACGCACATAACAGATTCCTTGTATTCCTTAACCAAATTATGGACTGATACAGCTACCCTTATCACCTCTGTTACTAACTCTGTCTTCTCTCTTACCCACAAGCAGTATTGCTTGGCATGGATTCTTAACTCTGGCCCTCCAAAATGTACATTATCATTACCCCTATATTCATAGCAATACTCCTAGCTATTGCCAGAGAGTAAAGACAGTACTCCCACCTACCATACAAAAAGTCATTTCTATATTGAGTAAAAACTGCCAACTTGAATAGGCCTATGCCAAGGTCTATCTAAAACTACCCAAATCCCATGCTATATGGCAACCTTGGCCACAAGACCCTAGAAAGTTCTATTCACCTTACCTATTTTCCCCTAATACTAAATCAGACTCCCTTACAAAACAGTGGAGTTTTGCATCCATGCCCAGCTGATAATTTACTTTGGTACAAACTAACCCATTGCCTCTAACTTGTTATTATATGCCTCGTTTTGCTTAACCAGTTGCCGGCCGCCCACCTTGGATTGACGGCGGCAACTTGGCTCGATATCGCAGACCGCCCTCACCTGACAGCGGCTGCGAGATTGCAGATTGTGAGCACGCACGCACTGCCAGAGGCATGATCATGCGCTCACTGTGTTATGGGGGAGCCAGGGAGCATGTAGGGCAGACTCAATGTCCGCCGGCTACCTGTGATTGCTCCCCCACGGTGACAGAATGGAGGTCCATGTATGTAAACAACGGATCTCCGTTCTGACAGGGGGCAAGGAGTGTGATCATAGGCTCTCTGTGTATGGCAGCCGCGATCACTCTCCTCTCCCACTCAGCGCAGCCCCCACACAGTTAGTAACACATACCAGGCAACACAGTTAACCCCTAGAGCACCTCCTAGTGTTAACCCCTTCCCTGCCAGTGACATTTATACAGTATTCAGTGCATTTTCATAGCACTGATCACTGTATAAATGCCAATGGACCCAAAAAAGTGTCAAAATTGTCCAACATGTCGGCCACAATGTCGCAGTCCCACTAAAAATCACAGATCGCTGCCATTACTAGTAAAAAATTTAAAAAATAGAAACCCCATAAATTAATTCTCATTGTTCATAAACGCAGCAACTTTTGCACAAACCAATCAATATACGGGGATTGTGATTTTTTTCCCCAAAAATATGAGGAAGAATTTATATCGGCCAAAGCCGATGAATATATTTTTTTTATATATTTTTTTTGATGAGTATTTTAGCAAAAGGTAAGAAATATTTTTTTTTGTAAAATTGCAAACATTATTTTGTTTATAACGGTGATCAGAAATGATGCAGAGGTGATGAAATACCACCAAAAGAAAGCTCTATTTGTGGGGAAAAAAGGATGTAAATTTTGTTTGGGTACAACATGGCACAACCTCGCTATTGTCAGTTAAATTGATGCAGTGCCGAATCACAAAAAGTGCTCTGGTCCTAAAGGTGGAAATCCCTCCAGGGCTGCAGTGGTTAAATATACTTTGCCATACACGGCATATATCCCATGGATTGTGCATTAGCAGATCTGTTATTATATTACCTCCCAGGAATGTCACTGATAATGTTTTTTTTTCCCATTTGGATATTTTGGGGTATACATTGCACTGGTACTCTCTTTCTTTATACACTTTGTAACGTCCTTGATCATTGGTCCATAATTCTAATAAAGATTTTAAAAAAAAGAAGAATTCTGTAGTGTACCCTTTACTTGAAGAATCACTAGAATTTAGCCTTCCCCCAAGGGTATAAACAGTGATCACCCAAGAAATACAACCCTAGCCCAGCGTTCACGCCAGTTCCCCAGAAGAAACCTTCCTTACTGTAGACAGCAAAACCAACGTGTCATTTTCTTCAGCACTTCAGCAATAAAACCTGAACTGGTGTTCTAACCTCCACTAAACTATACGTTAAGAAAACTTTCAGAGTAATGAAGTCTGAGTTCTGGATATTGTGAGGTGAATGAAATATTTTATCATGCCAAGGATAAAAGTAGCACTGAGTTTGCTAGGCACATGTCCTTTTGTTGACCTCTAATCTCACTGATTTGTACTTCAGGTAAAGCAATAATAGATGTATTAACCCAAATATATAAACCAAAGGGAAAGAGATTGTTGCTGTTATATTTTGCTATTATTTGGAAATGACAGTATATGTTTTCATGTAAACTTATAAATGCTGTTCTGTCTTCAACAGTCAGTGCAAAACTGCCAACATTCGATGTTGAGCTTCCATTATTAAATAAAATGAAATCCAATGAATGGAAGGGGTGGGTCAGGCACACTCAAGCTGGGGAGGAAAGTGCTAAATGATGCTGAACAACTTCCAGCCCGTAAATGAGGCAGGCTCTATCAGCCTTGCTGCAGCAGCTTCTAATGCACACCGAGAGAACCTCACAGTGTGCAGTGAAATCACAGTAAGAAATTTCACTAGAGTAAAGGAGTCTGTACAAGTGAAAACCAAAAAAAAAAAATGCACAGTAAACCCAAAAATGGGCTTCATACAGCATTTGCACTGCTGCATCACAGACCCAACCCTTTTATTACCTCCAAATTTGACTACATTTCGACCCCTTTCACACTGGGTCATTTTTCAGGTAAGGCAGTGCTAAAAATAGCGCCTGTAAAGTGCCTGAAAACCCCCGCCCCCACTCTCCCCAGTGTGAAAGCCAGAGTGCTTGCACACTGGGGCGGTGCGCTTGCAGGGCGAGAAGAAAAGTCCTGCAAGCAGCATCTTTGGGGCGGTGCACTGAGCAGTGTTTACAACGCTCCTACACCGCTCCCTCCATTGTAATCAATGGAGGGCACTCCTGAAGCAGCTGTACACTGCCTCGGAAGCACCGAGCAACTGCACTTTTAACCCCTTGTTAACTCCTTCTTGGGGGTTAAAAGCACCCCGCTTCCAACTGCATAGTGACGCTATATTGCTGCTATAATGGTGGTAAATGTGCCGCTAATTAGCGGTGCTTTACCGCTATTGCCCCTCCCTGCCCCAGTGTGAAAGTGCTTTAAAAATTTCTCCAGGGAGAAGTGAGAAGTGTCCAGTTCAGATTCTCAACCAACTAGGACCTGGGATACTCATTTGGGAGACTCAGGCCACAGGAAGACTTGGAAGAGTGATATCTTATGCACAGCATGAGATGAATAAGACTGAGAGTGTCACTGGGGGGAGAGGGGTTACCTGAAGCCCAGCCAGCATCATCATATTGCAGTTACATTGCCCCATCCCAGACTCCAAACTGTAAACGTCTAAAGCAGGTTAAATATGTAACATGATAATATACACTCGCCGGCCACTTTATTCAGTGTTCAACTGCTTGGTAACACAAATTGCTAATCAGCCAATTGCATGGCAACAGCTCAATGCATTTAGGCATCTAGACATGGTAAAGAAGACTTAGTGAAGTTCAAACCGAGCATCAGAATGGGGAAGAAAGGGGATTTAAGAGACTTTGAATATGGCATGGTTGTTGATGCCATGCGGGCTGGTCTGAGTATTTCAAATAGACATATGCATGATAAAAAAAGGGGTTTAGTTTCATTTCGTTAATCTAGTTATTTCATTTAGTTAACTTTGGTTGATTCATTCAATTCTAGAGTTGAGCGAACCCGAACTGTAAAGTTTGGGTCTGTACCGAACTTTTGGGTGTCCGGGACCCGGACCCGAACCCAGACTTTTCAAAAAAAAGTCCTGGTTCGGGGTTCTGGTAATTTTACTAAAAGTTCTAAAAATTGCTGTAAAAAAGTCCTGGAAAGTCCTAGAGGTCTGCAAAAGGAAGGAAAATGGGGGTAAGGGTCGGACAAGTGCCCTACAAAGAAATGGAGACAGGGAAATAACTTAAAAGCATTTTTAACCACTTCAGCCCCGGAAGGATTTCCAGCTTTAGGACCGGAGCCCTTTTTGCGATTCGGCACTGCGTCGCTTTAACTGAAAATTGCGCGGCCGTGCGACGTTGTACTCAAACAAAATTTGCGTCCTTTTTTTTCCCACAAACAGAGCTTTCTTTTGGTGGTATTTGATCACCTCTGCGTCATTTCTGATCGCAGCTATAAACAAAAGAAGAGTGACAATTTTGCAAAAAAAAACAAATTTCTTACTTTTTGCTAAAATACAAATCCAAAAAAAATATAAAAAAAACATTTTTTTCACCGTTTTTGGCCGATTTATATTCTTCCTCATATTTGCGATAAAAAAAATCACAATCGGCGTTTATTGATTGGTTTGAGCAAAAGTGGTCGCGTTTACGGATGATGAGAATTCATTTTTGGGGTTTTTATTTTTTTTATTTTTTACTAGTAATGGCGGCAATCTGCGATTTTTAGCGGTACTGCAATATTTCAGTGGACATGTCGAACCATTTTGACACTTTTTTGGGACCATTGGCATTTATACAGCGATCAGTGCTATAAAAATGCACTGATTACTGTGTAAATGCCATTGGCAGTGAAGGGGTTAACCTGCAGGGGGCGCTCTAAGGGTTAACTATGTTCCCTGGGCGTGTTCTAACTGTGGGGGGACTGCCCTAGCTGGGGAAGGGAAGTGGTCACAGCCTCCATGTACAGTAAGGCTGTGATCACAGCCCTTCCCCCTTCACAGAACGGAGGTCCGTGTTTACATACACGGACCTCCGTTCCTTCACTCCGGGGGGGGCATCGCGGGTAGCCGGCGGCAATCGAAGCCACCGCACCCGCTCCCTGGCCCTCCCCGAACACAGTGAGTGCGCAGGCGCGCCTCCGGCGGCACGTGCGCGCTCACAGTGCGCGTTATCGCAGCCGCCGTCGCATGACGGCGATTTGCGATAACGAACCACCTTGTCGCCGTCAACCTGCGGTTGGCAGTCGGCGAGTGGTTAAACAAAAATCACATAAAAAAATTAAAAATGGAGGTGGATGTAGACCATCTTCAAACTGTGTGTGAAAAGTATTAATTAGCGGGAGAAGCCATATCACTGTTCTAAAATCATCTTCAAACTGTGTGAAAAAAGTATAAATTAGCTGGGAGAACCCATATCACTGTTCTACAATCATCTGCAAACTGTGTGTGAAACTTAAACAATAGCAGGTAGAAGCCATATCCCTGTTCTAAAATAATCTGCAAACTGTGTGTGAAACTTAAACAATAGCCGGGAGAAGCCATATTCCCGTTCTAAAATCATCTGCAAACTGTGTGTGAAACTTAAACAATAGCCGGGAGAAGCCATATCCCTGTTCTAAAATCATCTGCAAACTGTGTGTGAAACTTAAACAATAGCCGGGAGAAGCCATATCCCTGTTCTAAAATCATCTGCAAACTGTGTGTGAAACCTAAACAATAGCCAGGAGAAGCCATATCCCTGTTCTAAAATCATCTGCAAACTGTGTGTGAAACTTAAACAATAGCAGGTAGAAGCCATATCCCTGTTCTAAAATCATCTGAAAACTGTGTGTGAAACTTAAACAATAGCAGGTAGAAGCCATATCCCTGTTCTAAAAACATCTGCAAAGTGTGTGTGAAACGTAAACAATAGCCGGGAGAAGCCATATCCCTGTTCTAAAATCATCTGCAAACTGTGTGTGAAACCTAAACAATAGCCGGGAGAAGCCATATCCCTG
>BLSH010438267.1:511943-531457 GCA_018402905.1 Glandirana rugosa
TGCCCCCCCCCCCCCCCCAAAAAAAAAGAAAATGCAAATCGTGGCAAAATCACTGTAAAACCACAATAAAAACTGCAGAAAGCACAGCAAAATGCACTGCAAAAATGCTCAAAAGCAACATGCATAGGTGTGAATCGAGCCTTAAGACTGACTGACTTGAAAATAGCTGACCAATTTTCTGCTCTTTTCTGTCAATGGTGGAGAAATGCAAATGCAATCTACTAGGTATGCACTGAACAATGAATGCATGGGCACCTTTTGTAATGGACCCTTATGGGGTTCAAAAAGCAGAGCCAAATTTGTAAACTCATGGAGTGCCGTTTTGCTACATTGTCTGCTGGACCAGCAAACAATAAGGTTCTTAAAAATCTTTCTCTTAATTATAGTTTGTAAAAAGAGTACATTTAAAATATTCTAACTTCTATAGTAGTTTTGATTTTGTATGTTATTACAACAATAAAAACATTTTCTTATTATATAGCTTGCATACTGTTGTAATTTTTTTTTTCTTTTTAAGAAAATATTTCCAGCCTACTCAGTCATTTAAGTAAAATGATTTTTAAAACGCACTAAAATATCAATTTCCCATTGACAGCAAAAAAGTTGGAGACATCATTATTTGTTACTTGTCATGCAGAGGTATTGTTTGCGGAGGCTCATTATTATACTGGGAGTTGCTGACACTACATCATGCCTGAATGCCACTGCATTCAGCACCTGCTCCCACCCTTAATTATTATGTTGTGTTTTGGTGTGAACTGGATAATCAATCACTACTTAAGTGCCTGATAATATCCTCCTGTGCCTCCTTCTCCAATAGCCTCATGCATGCTGTTATTAGTGTTATTAACATCAGTTATATATAGCTCCAGAGTGGTATGCATGGAACAGTATATACATAATACAACAACTAATATTTCTGCTTCTAAAAGATCACACATTTGAAGAACATAATATGCTGCAGCCAAACCTTATATTAAGGTTACTAAAATCATAGTGGAATTCATAAATCTTGTATGAGTTAATACAATTTATCAGTCAGGGATGTTTTTTTAGGAACAGAAGATTATAAGCAATATTAGTCTATACGTCTATGGAGAATTTTTCACTTAGGTGAGAGAGATCATAACTTATTTTCTTCAGCTTACACGTATTCAAGGATTGACTACTATATTTACTTTTACAGCAGAACTCCATATACATTGAAATAAATACTTAAATGGGAACTGTTTTACCTGGAAAATGATTAGTATTACTGTCCATCCAATCCTAAAATTCCCACAGCTCTGCCCCACAGCATAGTCCTGTCTAGTGAGATCCTGATATTTCTTTGCTGCAGGTTCACTTTCACTTACAGGTCTCCTCCCCACCCTACCCTAAGGCTGGATTCACACCTATGCATTTTTAGTGCTTTTTGCATTTTGCAGATTTGCTCTACAGAACATGTTCCATAGGAAACCATGTTAAATGGACTGTAGTGCAGATCTGCAAAATGCAGAAAGCACTAAAAATGCATAGGTGTGAATCCATCCTAAGGCTGCATTCACACAGGGGTTATCCGACTTCGGCGTGACTTTGCTAAGTGACTTACAACACAACTTCAAGGGGACTTCAGCGTGACTTTGGGCAACTTACAATGCGACTCCATGCCAGGCGCGCTTCAATATAGATGGGGGATCCGCCTTCTATTGAATTCTATGGGCACAAGTCGGATAAAAGTCACCTTGAAGTTGTGCAGTAACCTTTTCTGAAGTCGGAGTGATTTCATTAGCATACATTAAGACAGCTCCCATTCACTTCAATGGGATTTCAGATGTCAAGCGACTTGGGGCGACTCAAGTCGGAGCACAAGTTGCCCCTGTGTGAACGGGCTCTAAAACTGGACAGTGTAAGGTGGAGCAGCACAATAATGAGCTCTCTGCAACTCAGCTCTCAATTCCTATCAGGTTGTTACTTGCAGAGCAATACACCCAATTGGCTCTTTGTGCTGCTTCTTGCTCCCACACTCTGAACTTTTTTGAGGAGGATGAAGGAATTCTCCATGCTGAGTTATTGCAGTTATTGTATTCTGACAATAGGACCATACTGCAGTTGGCTACAGGAACTAATTTAATGAAACATATTCAACATTCCTAATCGAAAGAAGCTAATCATTAGATTGATTTCTCTTTAGCGGTAACAGCCATAGATGGATTGAAATTCAGCCAGCCCCTGCTGACTATGGCCAGCTTGTGAGGAAATGCCTAATAGAAGTTCTAAGGCTTCCCTATTTACAATATTAAATTGCTGCATGTGCACTGGGGGAGAGATTTCCTTTCTTGGAAGTCATAATCTATGGGACAAAAAGAGAAGAAGCTTCTCTATTGAATAACTAGTACTAAGATCCTGACAGAGGCATTAACCATGTTCTATCCATAGTTAAAATCTGGATTTTCAATCTGGTCAAAGGTTAAGCAATTGCAATAGGTTTTGGGGTACACCTAATACAGTCCTATTTGGAATAATCAGATGTATCCTGAACTGGCCAAAATCAAACATATGGCTAGGTGGCGAGCGTTGGGAATCACACATCTCTGACACATTTTTAAGAATGGCAAATTGCCATCCTTTACTCAGACTAACTATGGGGTTACACAAAACATGCTTTTTCATTACCTTCAGCTGCAGCATGCTATTAGAAATCTGATAAGGCAAGAGTGAGTAAGGGGATGGCCCAAATGACCCCACATCCATATTTAAGAAGTAAAGACTAGAAGCAATTTCTATGAAACCAAAAAATATGTTCCAAGGACTTTTGAGGTGCCAATATGAACAAACAAAACCAAAGATTAAAATCACATTATTTTATTTGTTTACAAATGTAAAAAATCAACAATAAAATTTGGTACAATCTCTTCATATAGAAATAGGTTTGTGTATCATACATATAGTCAGTTTGACCAAGCTGTACATGTTTCACCCACTCATGGGGCTTTCTCAGGAGACTTATTTGGAGCTGACTATAAATAGAGAGAGATATGATGAGCATACAATACAAACAATTTTAACAATCCATCAGATATTAGTATAACAATACTGGAAATTATATATTCACATAGTTATTAGCAAAAATTTCAATCACTCAATAACTGCATGGATACCATATGTACCTACCCAATTTTTCAAGAGAAGTATATCACACCACAAGTTGATGGCCCAGAGAAGGGGGCCTGGGAACCCAACATCAACCACATTTAGAAGCCATAGAGGTATGAGATAGAGAAGTACCTACAAAAGGATACATATTTGAAGATCCTAAAATGTACATTATATGTTAATCCTGTATCACGTATCTCTCAAAAAATGATGAGAGGTTACCTTAAGAGTTTTGAAAAAAATAGCAAAATTGGGCCTATTTTCTACATCTGGTAGAAAAAGAGAAAGAGCATAAATCCAAAAAGATTTTTCCTCAGATTGTAGTCAAGCAAGAATTGGCAAAAGCAGGTGTGCAATATTTTGCTAGAGACCCAGTCACAAGGACCGATCATTCTATAGGAAAAGGAAAGAAAGAGAATAAAATCAGAATCAATGAGGAATCCAACAATATTCAGCATAAAAAGTGCTTCTTGTTTGTGTGGGCAAGCAGATGGAGCAGAGGAGGGGGGGGATAGGGAAAAGGGGCAGGAGGGAGGGGAAAAGGGGAAGGGAGGAATGAGAAGCCGCCAACTGAGTAGCTGAAAAATTACCAATCCTTCCCCCCATCATGCCTACCCACAGGCTCAAACAAAAGGAAAGAGAAAAGGCTTAGATATACTGTTACCAGGGAGAGATGTTGTCCTGCTATATGATCCTGGAGGGGGAGCAGAGAGCTTGCCCTGTCTCTCTCCCACTGACCTCCATCAGAGGACGCTATTAGGGTTGAACTCTCTAGAGAATCCGGCAGGCATTGTCCCCGACACCAATTTTTCACATGATGCAATCCTCACCATTTACTAAGGGCTTCATCTCCAGGTGTTATGCAATGCTCTTGAGTGACTATCTGAAGCAATACACCAACTCTGCTATGATGAGGTGGGAAATACATATAGGAGATATATCTGGGGAACACTGGGAGAAAGCCTTAGAGGCAGTGCGTTTATGCTTTATGAATGCATCAAATAGACTTAATTATACATCTTATTGAGGGTACACTGCACCCCAGTAAAGCTACACACCATGGGTCTTAGTCCAGACCCTGCATGCCCAAAATGCTGTATGGACACTGGGGATCTAATACATTTACTGTGGCATTTCCCAAAACTTCACAGATACTGGGAATCAATTTTGAGAATGGTTAATAGTGCTCTCTTTACTGATATACCTCTGGACCCTAAGCCTTGCCTTCTAGGCATACTGAAAGAGGGGGTTCAGGATAATTACCTTAGGGAAGCAGCAAGCAGGGCACTGTTCCAGGCCCATAGACTTATTCTGCTGCATTTGATCTCTCAAATGGTACCGATAGTGCAGATGTGGATAGACCAAATGGGCACAGTACTTAGGTATGAAAAATTGATATATGTGCATAGAGATAACCCGCACAAGTTTGAAAAAGTATGGGGGGAATTGGTTGTCTGTGCCAGGCCTATCTCCAGTGGACTTAATACTGGATATATTATTACTGTGATGTGCCAGTAGATCATGTAAGTAAACCAATATCACTGGGGAACTACACGGTAGAGTAATGGAAGGGCAGTTGACATGGATTGGCTTCTTTTCTTGTTATGGTGCATGAGAGGTAAATGACTATAGCTATTCTGTACTGCTAAATGTAATCAGATATTATAGTCAGCTGATTTTAAGGATTCCACACTTAACCAATAACTTAGGCAATATGCTACTACACATACCGAACAATGTATGCCTATGTGTATTTTGATTATTACTCTATACATCCATAGAAAGTATAATGGGTCAACCAGAGTAAAAAAAAGAATATGACACAGGTCAACTCTGTGTTATACAGTATAAAAACTACCACATGAAGCCATATTATGTTTCTCCTTATCCAAATTAGGATATGCAATCTAAAAAGATGTTTCTAAATATATTTTATGCTGTTCCTAATTTTACTTCTGTCACATTATAGTGCATTCTGCTATATTTATGGGAAAATAATTGCCAATTAATGTCTATTGAATCCAACCATATTCATTGAAACTGTTATTTAAATCAGTATTCATTCCTTTGTCTCATTGGCAATTGTTCACTTGTAGACACACAGCAGAACAGACATAATTTTAGATTTACTCCAAGTTGCTCTAGTAAAAATAGCACATAAAAATAACACAAATGTCAGAATTGTATTATTGTTCAAACACTGTATTCGATTCATGTGCCAGTTGTTCTTTCCTTCCTATAATAAAGGTTTAATTAAATAATTGAATCATGAAGAAAGAAAGTTGTGTGTTCATGCACCAAAGAACTAGAGCTACTGGGCTTTCTTCTACTTACTAAAGACTGACATGTGACATTGTAAAACTGAAGCTAAGGGGCATATTTAGAAATCAGTGGTATTGTCTTACCAAAACAAAAAATAAATAAATTCTTTAAAGCACAATTATTGGACTAAAGGCCTGACAAGCTTTGGGCTTGTTTTAACCCAGTTGTTAACAATTTGAGATGGTTTTGGGATCATTCAGAATTCAGACAGGTGCATTTGACCTGCAAAACCCATGTTATGTGAACAAAAACCCATCAAAACATGAGTTTAGAAGTGTGTTTAGCACTTCACTGTGATAACAGTATTCCCTTTCAGACATAAATAGGTCCCTAAGTCAGTGGCAGCTGGTGATTTTTTTCTGGGGGAGCGGCAAACAACCACACCCCCTGTTGGCTGGTGTCACCCCTTCCCACTCCCACTCGGTCGGGTCAACCTGCACCCCCCCAGGGGGTCTCCTGGTTGGTCAGCACATACTCTATCAGTTGTGGGAGGGCATCGCTCCTACTGGCGTTGGGTGGAGGATGGGCATTTCCTCCTCCTCTGCATCATGGCGGCTTCTGCCATGCGTCTCCTCTCTCCTTCTCTTAGGCATAAAATAGGATCTCCTGTCCTTTTAGCCATTCGGGTGATGGATCTCAAGCCCCACTTCCTGATTGGCCGGGAGAAGGATCAGTGTGAAAATAGTGAATATTCATTGACTATTGTCACACAACTGGGTGGGCTTGCAGCGCAGTACTCTGAGCAACTGAGCCCACCCTTTTTTAAGCCTATTAGAGCCTATGACTCTAATCATGTGCTTCAAAAAGAAACACCCCCCCATTGGAACCCATGCGCCCGGGTGCCCTGCATGTAAATTAGGGGGCCGGACGCATGGATGGTGTGGTGGTGCCACTGCCCTAAGTGTATGGTAATGAGAAGCTGTAGTTTCCAGCATTAGCACAACTATGAGTTGGTGCAGGTCTGCTAGTCTTTGGAACAAAACATACTGGTACAGAATAGCTGAGCATACAGGCAAAGGGTTATAATAGGAGAGTTAGTATGAATAAGGTTGTGGAGTTTTTCCTGTATGATCACTGCTGGCAGAACTGATCTCTATATTTAATAGCACAACGGGAGTGATTCCCCCATCCACATTGAATGTGTGGATGGGGGAATTGGATAATTTTTTTTCTGTTGTTCAAACCACTGGTTAAACAAAAAAATAAATTATTAATGTATGGCCAGCCTAACAATGATGTATTGACAGTAGAAAATTGAAAAGTAGACTAGTACAAAATGATAATAAAAAAACAACAGTAAGTGAAAAGATGTTATTCACAAAGGATAAAGTCTCTCCTAGGACCTCCGCAGTCCTGAACTCCAGATCACAAATGCTTATTCCTCCAGAGATGAAACCCCAATGCTAGATGGAGAAACCTGGGTGGATTGTCTGCATTTCTGCATGTACTGTTTGAGCAATTTAGAAGTGGTGTGTTGTCCCAGAACTAATAAGTGAAATCAAATGGCAAAAATAAATACTAAAATATATAAATCAGCACCTGCCTATGTGAAAATTGTATCAAAAATTTCCATACAAACATAAACAAAAAATTGCTTTGAAACCCGTGAAAGTAAAACAACAAAATGGGGGCTGCTGTACTCAGGTACTGAACCTGTTTTCACATTAGAAAATAATATATCAGCACCAACCCCAAACAAATAGTCCAATTATAATAACATAACTGGTAAATAACACAGTCCACTTGTGAAATAATCAGGTGCTCCAAATAAAGTGCTCTTCAGTGCTCAGCATATATGATCCAGTGCAACAAGTGGTGACGTGACTGGTGACCCCCTGAAGTGCCCACACTCACCAGATGGTATGGACCCACTGCTTTTCAGTCAGTGGGTCAAACATGCTGATGGGGGCTAGTATCCCGGTCCAAAACGAGACCACATAGGGTATTCTGGATCCCAAGGCATTCAAAAGAAATAAAGATATACCATAGTGTAGACTGCTAAAACCATGATTTATTGCGCAGATAATAAAAACCTACTTACAGACGTTTAGCTGTAAAGCAGACATCAATAACACATGACACAGCTCCCGGCAATGGATTCAGATAGCGTGCGTTCCACTCGGCAAACCATGCTGCTGGAAGTGACGTATGAGACCGTGACGGACCCGGAAGTGAGGTCAACGCATTTCGCTCATCATAGGAGCGTCATCACGGACGATCGGACAAATAAATACTGTATATACAATATCCAGTAAACCTTTGTAAATGGGCAAATTGTCAGAACTGATATTTCACGGACAAATAAATACTGTATAAACAATATTCAGGAAACCTTTGTAAATGGGCAAATTGTCAGAACTGATATTTCACATGAAATAATAATGCTGACCTTTAGTAAATAGGCCTTAAAGTTCACAATTCTAAAGGGTAGATTCAAGCAGGAAGTGCAAATGCAACAATCAATAGCAAGCAATCAGAGTCCAGTTTGTAGAAATAGGTTCAGTGAAAGAAGACTTTTGATTGCAAGTTAGGAGTTACTGTTTTTACATACTTAATAACCCTAGTAGTGACCTTTACTAACAAACTACTGGGTTGGAAAGTGCTTAGGGAATATGAAAAGATGTAATTTAATTAAGTATGCCAACTGAGAAAACACTTTATTGTAGTATTATATTCAGTAGTAAGTTTATAATGTTTCCTTTTATCAGTTGACATTTTTATTATTATTACAATGCATTCCTTTAAGGAGACTACCCTGAAAATTAATAGTCAATAAAGTAGCAATTAATAGCTTGTGTTAAAATGTCTAATGTTTTGCAATTAGCTTTGCTGCACAGCAATAAGTGGGGATAGTGATGCCTCATTTACACCATTTAATTGACAAGCCCAGTACATGAAAATCTGGCTAAATTGTTATTGAGCCTTTGAAATAAAAGAGTTGCTAAGAGCAGTATCCATAATAGACAATGGCATGCATTGTGACTAGTTGCTATATTTTATTATGCTTTGCACTTGATGCTTTTTTTCTATCAGCATTTATTTTATTTTTTTGTCAAATAGGCTACAGGTTTACATATCATGAAGCAGTACAAAATAGAACAAATGTAAATAGCAATGAGCAGAAACAACACAGTGCTAAGTCAATTTTGCTGTTCATCATAGAGAAATAAACAATTAAAGAATCACTCTTTTGGAGTGGAGTGTAAGGGAAGTGGTTGATGGATTTTCCCCTACTTTTTGTGTTTCTCTTGATGCTCATCCACCTCCTCTACCTACCTCCTCCCTTTTTTCCTCTCTCCTTCTTTTTCCCCTTCCTTCACTTTCCTTGTTTCTCTTTTGCTTCCCATACCTCCTTCTCTTGTAGTCTTTACTCTTACTTTTTTGCTTTTCTTCTTAAGTATCTTTCCTTTAGGCTAATTTGCCTGGTTGGTTATTTGGGAGCTGCTTGTTCAGGACGTGGCAAAATCTGAGGGATGATGCTCCACAATCTACTATTTACTTGCTTACCATTCTTTTATTTTTTGTATTGTGAACCTGTTTTAATGGCTTTTGTGTTCATCAGAGGAAGTCTTAGAAATGCTCCCCTTTTTATTTGCCAATGCCAACTTTTCCTATATGTAAGCTCCGTGTTTGTCAACTCACTGTTGTTGTTTCTATTATTGATGCCTAATGTACTGTATTATGTGCAGTTATTCTATTAAAACATTTATGGAATAAAAAATAAAAAAAGAATCATGTAATCAGACATTCTGTGCAACTACAGTCTTCCTTCAGAATAAGGAATAAGGATAGAATAAGATAAAATAAAATAACAGAAAGAGAAAATGACTGCTACAAGTACCCTAGGAAGCACCCAAAAGACCTTGAGAATTGGAAAGCAACAGTAGAAGGCTTCAGGCAATGAGGAACCAGATCTCTGCACTGTCACTGTAGGCCATCCAGCCAGTCCAGGTGGCTCAAACTCTTTCTGGGTCTGCACTGTCCCCCACCACCAACATCTTCTCCATCGCCATTATGTCATTGAGAATCTGGGCCCACCCCAAGAGTGAACTGAGAACACGTCTGTCAGTGTTTATTTAAAAAGAACTGAAATGATTTAGGATACATCTTTAAGTAAACATCATTATGCTACTCAGGAAAGAAAATGTGCAACTATATTAAAGTTAGACATTTATTTTAACTTAAATAATTAATTATCAAAGGTTTCCTTCTGCACAAGATTTTTGCTGTGCAGTCTCCATTCAATGTATGTGTGGGAATAAGGCTTCAGTGGTCCCAAAAAGTGTGGTGCTTAAATCAACAAACAATCTGGGTTGTTTTTTCACAGGCTTGGGGTCATTCAGGGCAGGTTGTTGGTAAAAAGGAGAACATAAACCCATGCGTGTTTAGATATGGGGTAATTGTTTGCCAAGAGTAAGTTTCTAAAAATCAGGACACAGATTAGATTTAGTTAGAAGTTAGTTTGTGTTGCCTAAATGTAACTATAACTTGACAGTAAAAACGGGTCTAAAAGTATGAGTATGAGTGCTGGTACACCTGGAGGAAGTGTCTAAAAATTGGAAGGATTGTCTCTCTCGCTCTCTACTTTTTCCTACAACAGTGAATGCCACCACTGAGACATGGGAACCAAGTGTCCATTGCTGCTGACTGTACCAAGGATATGGAGCATTACAGACACAAATGTCTGTGTTCCAGAAAGGGGAGGGAGAACTTGATGAGTAGGCTGCATGTGTGCCTGAGGTAGGAAGGGCCTGGGACTCTGTAGACTATTCAGATGTCTATACTGATGCAGCTGCAGTCTTTTAATGGGAGTGTGTACAAAACTAGTTTGCATTTAACCACTTCAGCCCCAGAAAGATTTGCCCCCTTAATGACCAGTGCACTTTTTTCGATACGGCACTGCGTCATTTTAACTGACAATTGTGAGGTCGTGTGATGCTGTACCCAAAAAAAAAGTGACATCCTTTTTTTCCCCCCACAAATAGAGCTTTCTTTGGTGGTATTTGATCACCTTTTTATTTTTTGTGCTATAAACAAAAAAATAGCGACAGTTTTGAGAAAAAATTTATTTTTTTGCTTTTTGCTATAATACATATCCAAGAAAAAAATAAAAAAAACAAATGTCAGTTTAGGCCGATATGTATTCTTCTACATATTTTTGGTAAAAAATTGCAATAGGCGTTTATTGATTGAGTTGCGCAAAAGTTATCACGTCTACAAATGATAGGAATAGATTTATGGCATTTTTACTATTATTTTTTTTACTAGTAATGGCGGTGATCTGCGATTTTTTTATCGGGACTGCGACATTGCAGCAGACACACACACTTTTGACAGAGTGATCAGAGCTAAAATAGCCACTGATTAGTGTATAAATGTCACTGACAGGGAAGGGGTTAAAAACTAGGGTCAAGTGGTTACGTGTGTTCCCTCAGCATGTTCTAACTGCCTTGTTTACATTGGCAGATCCCCATTCTGCCTCTGTAGAAGGTGATCGTGGGTCACCGGCAGACATTGAGCAAGCGCCCGTTAACTCCTTTGTGAGTATTTTTAAAACATTTTACCACTAAAGCAAAATAACAGCTACACGTAGAGGCACTTGTGTTTCTGTCTCCGTATGGTTTCTAAAGCTGTCTTCTCATCTTAACACTCAGTTGCCCTGTGAAGCTGTCTCCAGGACATTTTAAAGACTGTTTTTATGGACTTTCCCATATGAGTCAATTTTTTCCCTTTTAAATACCCCCAGCCCATTAGCACCAGCCTTTGGCGCTCCAAGTGGACCTTACCTGTGCCGACAAATACCCCAGTGCTATCCTAAAAGATGCAGGCCAACTCCTATGTTGCAGCAAAATCTGTGAGCAACCAGTAGGAAGGGGGTTGGGTGAGAGTCATACCATACACTGTCTCCTCTCTCAGGCTTGCTTGTATTCTCAGCCTCTCCCTCTCTGGAGTCTGCAGTTCATATCCCTGGCAGGCCCTTATAGATCTTTCTCAGTGTGTATGATGGCGTCCCTATGGTCAGCAAACAAATCCCTCACCCTGTAAAGCACAGTATAGCGTAGTCTGCACATGTCATATCTCTTCTTGCAGTACAGCAGCTCTCCATCCAGAATTTTCCTGCAGCATGACAATCTGCAAGTCAAAAGCTATTTATATATTTGTGAACCAGTAAGGAAACTCCCCTAGAGTATAAAGAATGACTGGATCACTGTATTCATAGCTTATGAAAACTTTTGAGAGACGTGAAAAAAAAAAAAACAATAATCAAAAATGATTTGTTTGTGAGAGAAACGTGTGACTACAAACTGGTTGCTTTGAGAAGTCTAAACACCTACTAAAACATCAGTAATCATGGTTAGATTATCTGGACAACTGAAGGTTATTATATTATGAAACATAGTGTAGCTTCAAGGAGCTCCTTTTCAAGATGTTCAAGTGTCCATTTGGTCAGGACGGTCTGTGCAGTCTTTCCTTCGTAGAGGGGATAGGCCTGAGTTTCCCACGCCTTCTCCTCTTCTGTTATGTTGTGCTGAAGGAGATCTAGGGTGACGGTCATGGTTTCTTTGCGAATTTGGTGTGAAATTTTTAGATACTTCAATCCATGTGTTGTTGAGTGAGAAAGAAGTATACCATTTTGGCACTTCCACCATAGGTACATTGAGTGACTTGCAAAATGCTTGGAGATCATCAGGGGTGCACAGTAAGGCTGTGTGACCTCTCCATGTGGCTGATAAGCAAAATGGAAATTTCCATCTGTATGGAATACCTCTTGTATGTAGCTGGTCTAGAAGCGGCCACGGTGCTCTGCATTGTTGTAATGTTATGTTGGTACAATTTGATTTCATTACCGTTAAAGATCAGATGACTTTTTTCCCTGAATTTTTTCAGGATGGCTTTCTTGAGAGGAAAATTGACTAAACAGCATATAATATCTCTTGGGGGATCATTATCACGACCCCTTGGTCTGAGTGCTCTGTGGATTCTCTCATATTCTATGGGAGATTCTGGAGGCCTTTCTAGTAGATCATTAAAGATGGCTGATGCTGTTTGTTCGAGGGGGTTCTGATCTATCGATTCTGGGACCCCTCTTATGTGAATATTGTGTCTCCGGTCTCAATTATCGAGATCCTCTATGTGTCTATGGATCTTGATAATGTGCGAGTGATGCATATCAGTTTTTTTTGCACTTGCCTTATTGCTTCAGTCTGGTGTGCTGTGGCCTGCTCCACTGACCCCATCCTGGTTGCAATAGCCTGTATGTCCACTCTTAGATCTGTGATCCCAGCAGCTAATGTGGAATCTATGTCCATTGCAACCGTTGTGTGCTGGCTGCATTGCGCTGTGTCCGGGCTCCGCAGACTGTGTGGCGTTTACATAATAGGAGCCTGTAAAGAGTAGAAAATGTAACTTTAATACAATAACCAAATTTGCATCAGAACCATTACAAATAATCTTGAAATGAAGACTTACAATAATAGTCGGAACCATTAACGCAATTTAATTAACAGTTCAGAGGTGAGCAATATAGGCATCTAGTGGTCTTTTCCAGTATCACAGAAACTGAATTGGCAGGGACAAATGTCCATCAACCTGTGATAAAAAATGTTAGGCACAACAAGGATTAAAAAGGAGTAAACTATTGGGAATATCAGTGTGCCCAAATGTTTACTATGGATATAGGATCCATATCATAATAATATTTATTTAAAAAAAAAACTCAACATTTTAAGACAATATATTGCACATGAGTAACGAGGCAGCAAAGATATAACTTTGTTTTTTATGTTTGTGGATGTGTACTGTATTTATGGTCTAAATATAAAATGCATTAGTCTGTTACAGTGAATTTATGTTATTAATCTCAGTATTGACATATCAGTTGTTGTGATTGAGCTGACCACACACACTTTTCAATTACAAAGAGCTGCATGGATTATTTTAAGTGAAAGCAAGAGTACGTCCATAAGCTGTGTCATCTTTTTACATCATTCAGCTGTAAATGGATTCAGGTCAGTCAGAAAAAGAAAAGCATATTTAAATACCATGAAATGGTAAGCAGCAATGTGATTCTGAAATTCCTCAGAGATTCCTGAAAGGTACAGTGATACTAAACAATACAACTTATGTACCACAGTTTTTTTGTGGTTGTAAGATAAATTATATCCTCAAATTGTGGTCCAGAAGTCCTGCATTATTTATAAAATATGTTTTATTGCAATAACGTAGGGCAGAGAATATGCTCATAAAGTTATACCCCTTCCTTACCAGCCTGATATTGATAGGAATACAAGAATCATGTGCTATGCTGATACCAGTTCATAAGTCCTTCAATATGCAGCAAGTGTTTTTAAAAGTGATTTTTAAAAAATGGGCAGGTGCTTTTCTCTTGCAGAATTCTAATAATGCCTCCTAAAAGGTGGCGCAGAAACAACAGTGAATTGGTGAAGGAGTACTTTACATGAAAGTTTTAAAATAACCTAGATTTAACCAGTTCTGGGCATTGGGCATGCTGCACATATGCAAAAAAAATGTATCGAAGTACACAGGGCATGTGTAGTACGCCCTTTTGTTTTTTGTTGATTTCTATTTTTATAAACATTAACATTTACATTTGTGTAGTTTTTTCATGTTTATCTTAATGTTTAGGTGCTGAAATAGAGAGAAAACATAAAAATAAAACAACTGATGTAATTCATTTGTAAATTATATTGCAACAATTTGTACCATAATCATAAGTTTAGTGATTTTTACTTTTATATATTTCTTTATTAAAGTTTTCATGTAAAATAACATGGTGTACATTTGTTACAACAAGTCAGATGTTTCGACTGGAGCCAAGTATACAAGAGAAAGAAAGTTTATGTCCATTGTAGGATAACTGGTCTTGAAAACAAGGAAACACGTAACAACCATAAACATGTACCGGCTTTGGATGCTCACAATGGGGCTCCAGATAGGGGGTAGGGGGAGGAAAGGTTATTTGAAAGAAGGGAGGGGGGATAGGGGAGGAAGGGATATGGAAATATGTAAGTAGGGAAGTAGGGAGCACCAGCATGGTATTCAAAGATATTATATAGAGAAAAAGAAAAGAAGTTGGATCTACGATTGAATGAGCAATGAAAAAGAAGAGTACATCATATAGTCACAGTACATTGTGGATGTAGGAGCCAAGACTCTCAGCTAAAGTGAAATTTTTCCATACAGAATTTTTTTCTAGCCACTAGTTTCTCCACCTCACACTGAAGGTTCCAATTTACAATTATACTGGAAATGGTGGGGGATTCTAATTTTTTCCAGAGCTTAGTAATGTTTAGTTTTGCTGCAAGTTATAGGTGTAGTACTACAACCCTTGACCTGGAAGGAAATGTTTCCATTCTGATATGGAGAAGGGCTAATGAAGGGCTGGGGGTTGAGGGGTATGTGATATTGTGGAAATCAAGTAAAATATTTGTCTCCAGAAGGAGCTTATAGATCTGCAAAACCACAAGACATGCGCTATAGTACCAGTACTTACACAAGATCTCCAGCAGTCAGCCAAATGTCCCTGCAAATTTTTTGATAGGCGGTAGAGTGTCAGGCACCATCTGTGCAGATTTTTTTGATAGGATTCCCAATGAGTGGAACAGTGGGAGGCTGCATAGGTAAGTTTGAAGGCTCGTGCCCACATGTCATGGGTGATATTGGCATTTAGTGTCCTTGGTCCATTTAGAGAAAGTAGTGATTTGAGAAGAGGGTCGATTATCACTGAGGGCTGTGTATAGTATGGAGATACCATGTTTGGAGTATACCGTGTGGGTGTAAAATTGGTGTAGTGGTTCAGGTATGCCAATTACATACGGGAATTTAGATTGTTTAAGAAAATGGGTAATTCTCATTTGTAAGCTTCAGAGTCAGGGGGGTGATATTCAGCTTGGATATTTCTGAAGGTTTTTAGACAGCTGTTTACCAAGTGCTAGCCAATGTTGTAGGTTGAGGTTTGTCATGTGGGATGTTAGCATTTCTGTTGGGTATGAAATGGGAGTTGCAAGGATTTGTCATAGGTGAATTTCTTCCAAGCCAGCAGAGATGATGTCATTGGTGGGGAAGTGCTCTTTGTATTGGGGAGAAATCCCGCAGAGGTTATCAGGAGGGCGTCTATTAAGTTATTCGGTAGATAGGTTGAGGATTGCATGTTTGGCCAAGTTTTATGGGGAGTTGGATGCCACCAATAGCACATCTGGTCTAAGATGGAGGCGTAGTAGTAGGTGCAGATGTGGGGAAGCCCCACTCTGCCTTGTTTGTGGTGCCTATTTAGGATGTGGATGGCACATGTGGGTGTTTTAGCATTGCATATATAATTCAAGATCTGTTTTTGTATTGATGAAAAAGGTGGACAGGATATGAATCGGGACTGTGCAGAATAGGTAGAGGAGTCTGGGCAGTATAATCATCGTACAGGAGGCATTTTTTTCTAGTTTGGATAGGCTGAATGTGCGCATTTTATTTAGTAGTTGGGGGAGTTGTTTTTGGAAGGCGCAGTAGTTAAGATTATATAGTTGGCATGGCGAGGAAGCCACATTTTATACCTGAATATGGGATGAATTGGCTTGTCCAGGTATAGGGAAAGCTCTCTTTCAGGAGAGATTCTTGTCTTGTCGAAATGTGTAGGGGAAGGATCAAGGATTTGGAGGAGTTAAGTTTGTAAAAGGAGGCAAGACTGAATTGATTGAGTATATCTTGAATTGCTGGCATAGATTGAGTTGGGTTGGCAATCAGGAGTATGACATCATCAGCGAAGAGACTGATTTTATGATCTATACCATTGCTTGTAATGCCTGAGATATGCTTATCTTTTCTAATTTTTGCTGATAGGGGTTCCATTAATAGGACAAAAATGAGAGGGGAGAGTGGGCGCTGTAGTCGGGTGCCATTGATAATCCCAAAGGGTTTAGACAGGGTTCCATCTGTTAGAACTCTAGCTGATGGGTTGGAGTATAAGGAGAGTATCACTGATTGGAACCAGCCAGTTATACCAAATTTATTGAGTACTGCTTCTAGGAATCCCCAATGCACCCTATCAAATACCTTCTCTGCATCTAGAGACAGAAGCAGAGAAGGCATTTGTTTCTGGGCGACTTAGTGGATTAAATTGATGACCCTCCTTGTTGCATCTGGAGAGTGTCTGTCAGGAACAAAGCCAACTTGGTCAGGATGCATCAGGGATGGAAAACACTTCAGAAATCCGGATGCAATGACTTTAGCAAGTATTTTCACATCTGTGTTGAGGAGCGATATAATCCTATAGTTAGTCATGGAGGTAGGATCTTTCTCTGGTTTGGGGGTGGTAGTAATGATTGAGTGTAACATCAATCAGTAGAGAACCAGAGGTGGCAGCAAAATTGAAGAGGGTAGTGAGATGGGGTGAGACAAGATCAGCAAGTTGTTTATAAAATGTGTTGCTGTAGCCATCTTCTCCTGGGGATTTATGGAGGGGTAGGGTTCTAATAGCTTGGAAAATGTCCTCATCTGTAAAGGGTTGAGAGAGTAGATCTAATTGGGCAGATGGGATAGATGGTAGGTCAATTGAGGTTAGGAATGCTTGGATAAGTGGGTCTGTTGGTTGAGGTGTAGCTGGGTCGCTGGCTAGGTTATAGAGGGAGGAGTAGCAATCGCTGAAAGCATTTGCTATATCTTGCGGATTGGTAAGAGTTTGTTTGGTTGTAAGGTGGTGGAGGGATGCAATTTTACACTTAGCGCATTGGGCTTTTATCTGACAAGCCAGTAAGGCACCAGCTTTATTTCCCAAGGTGTAGTATTTGGCCCTAGCTGCTTTGAGGTTGTTCTCAAATATGTAGAGTAAAAGTAAGCAGAGTTTTTGTCTCCGTTTGAGGAGTTCATTGGCTAGTATGTGGGAGGGGGCCTGTTTGTTTTGTTCCTCTAACTGGGTAATTTGAGAAAGGACCTCTTCAATTTGCTGAGACCTCTGGTGTTTGATTCTACTATACATTTTTGTGAGGATCCCTCGCATGTATGCTTTGTATGTGGCCCACAACACAAACCTATTGGTATCCAGATGGTAATTTACTTCTAAGAAAGCATGGTGTTTATTTGTAATTGTATGAAGGTTACCCGGGTCTATCAAAAGGGAGGCATTGAGTCTTCATAGATGAGGCAGTGGTCTCCCACAGTTATGGAGATTGTCACGTGGTTTGTCCATGAAATGGTTCCTATCATTGAGTCTGTGATGGCTTGGAGTGTGTGCTTGTCCATAATGAAGACGTCAATATGGGAATATGAAAGTTGGGAGGATGAGAAGTAGGAGAAGTCCCACTCTGATCTGTTTTGGCATCTCCATACGTCAAAAAGGCTGTTTGTTTGAAGAAAGTGATTCAGGGAAGGATGATGGTGTTGGGCCATTGAAGTGGTATCCATATCAGGGTTACCAATTATATTAAAGTCACCTCAAATGATACAGTATCTTACAAAAGTGAGTACACCCCTGACATGTTTGTAAATATTTTATTTTATCTTTTCATGTGACAACACTGAAGAAATGACACGTTGCCACAATGTAAAGTAGTATGTGTACAGCTTGTATAATAGTTTAAATTTGTTGTCCCCTCAAAACAACTCAATACACAGCCGTTAACGTCTAAACCGCTGGCAACAAAAGTGAGCAGTTTAGACATTAATGGCTGTATGTTTGATTATTTTGAGGGGACAGCAAATTTACACTGTTATACAAGCTGTGCACTCACTACTTTACATTGTAGCAAAGTGTCATTTCTTCAGTATTGTCACATGAAAAGTTATAATAAAATAGTTACAATAATGTGAGGGATGTACTTACTTTTGTGATATACTGTAACTCTTCCCTTCTGGATTTGGCTTATTTTCTTGTATATTCATTTGTGAGATTGTAGTTGTTGTTTATTCGGGCCATAGATGTTGACCAGGGTATAGGTAGTTCAGTTAATGTCACAAATCAGGATCAGGTAGCAACATTGGGGTCTGTAATAGTTTGGTGTAGCTTGAATTGGAGAGATTCTCGGATAGCCATGAGGACTCATTTAGTTTTTCCTCTTTGGGCCTGAGGCTATGAAGATTTGGTTATATTTCTTCAATGTGAATGAAGGGGTTTTTGCGGCTGCAAAGTTGGTTTCTTGTACTAGTGTGAGTGCGGAGGAGGAGGGAGATAAAACTGACAGGAGACTGCATTCATCTGTGGGTGTTCTGGCTCTGCTGTTCTGAGCTGTGATCTAGCTGTGCTTGCTGTTGATGGGGAGTCGGGGGGAGAAGACTCGCCATGTGGCTCTGGAGACCATGGGAGTTGCCGCTGTGTGAGGCTCTGGTCAGAGGGATGGGAGGAGAGCTACACTGGGAATCCACCAGCTCTGCTGGTGCCATCTTGGCTGCTCGCCAGGCCTGACAAGCTGAAGAAAGCCGTGAGCTTTTTGGGTGGCTTATTGTTCTTTCTCCGCTTGGACATAATGTCCACAGGATGCAGGGGTGTCCGGGCTGTAAAGTAGGCGGGTGATACCCTTTCTGGTGCTGCTGTGGAGTCGCTGTAGCTGGGTTAGCTGCAGAGCTGTGAGATGCCATCCACAATCGCTGGCAAGCCACATTTTTTTGTCTATGGGTTGCATTAAAAATCATTTTTGGAAGACAATATCACTAAAAAAAAGCACTGTTTGTCATAAAAATATATGCATTACTTGTTGTGACTGATTCCTATCTGCTGACCATCTCTTTCAACAACTTCTTGGATTCCTTGCAAGTTTTGTGACTTCTCCTCTGCTTCTTATTTTGGCTTACTTTCAATTTCTAAGGCCTAACTATCCCATGTTGCTTTGCTTCCTGCAACAGCGATTCCTCTGCTGCCTCCTGAACCTTCTCCTTTCAGCACTTCTGTAGTTCAGACAGCAGACTCTGTGAAATGTGTGACACCTCAATGCATATTCGCAGGGCACAATGAATATATGTCACTGAACTCAAGAAAGTAAATATGTGGGATTCCTCACAAAGTAAATCTTCATACTTCAAGATCATTCAGATTAATAGAAGTAGACTATAATTAA
>BLSH010438267.1:539166-554493 GCA_018402905.1 Glandirana rugosa
TCTCGGGGAGGACGGGGTTTTCGTGGGTATGAGGGGTTCAAGTCCCGTATATCGGATCATGTCAAGTCGTCTCCCCCGCGAGTGAGCAGGAGGGGATAGGACCGGTCGGTCCAACGTACGAGCCTATTCCCAGACCAAACCTAAAATCCCCCTGGGGTGTAGTTAAAAAAATTGAAACCGTGCTCCAAGGGGAATTTTAGGTATGATCTGGGTTTCCCGGACCATACCTGACCCCCCCCTGGGATACGTTTAAAAAAATCACTAAAAAAAACATATAACGGCCTTGGCGTTATATGAGCGCCAACAGCATTTCTGTGATTTGTAGAAGAGCAAAATGACATTGTCATTTAAAATCACTCTCAGCTGTAATGTATACAACCGCGAGTATATTGCGGTTCCGGCAATATACAAAAAAAATCACTAAAAAAATTTGCATAGGGTCCCCCCCCAGTCCATACCAGGCCCTTTGGGTCTAGTATGGATTTTAAGGGGAACCTCGTGCCAAAGTTAAAAAAATTGATGTGGGGTCCCCCTAAAATCCAAACCAGACCCTTATCCGAGCATGCAACCTGGCTGGCCAGGATAGGGGAGGACGAGTGAGCGCCCCCTCTGCTGAACTGTACTAGGCTATATGCCCTGAACTTGGGGAGTATGGGTGCTTTTGGGGCAGGAGGGGCTCTGCGCCCCCCACCCCAAAGCACCTTGTCCCCATGTTGATGGAACCAGATCCTCCTCCCCACAACCCTGGACTGTTATGGGGTCTGCAGGCGGGGGGGGGCTTATCAGAATCTGGAAGCCCCCTTTAAAAAGGGGGCCCCCAGATCCCAGCCCCCCATGTGAATTAGTATCGGGTACATCATACCCCTACTAATTCACCAAAAAGTGCCAAAAAAGAAAAAAAAAACACAGGAGACAATTAGGGACAAGTCCTTGCAAACAAAATGAGTGTCCCGTTGTAATCCATCATCAATCTTGGTGAGCGACGGACCCGAAAAAAAAAAAAATCTGCAACAGTTCCTCCTCCATGGGAGGGTTCCCGCTGTCTGTTTGCTGTTTGTTTTAACAGCATATTTATATGGAAGGGCGGGGCCACCCTGTGACGTAAGCATGTGACCCACCCCCTCTGATGTCACCAGGTGGCCCCGTCCTGCCATATAAATAAACTGTCAAAACAAACAGAGAGCAGATGGTGGGAGCCCTCTCAATGGGAAGGAGCTGTGTGTGCTGTCTGCCGTGCAATGCATTATGTAGAACTCCACGATGGCAAAGTTGCCCCATAATGTTCTCAGTTGTTCAGGGGGGCGAACAAACGATCAAACATCCCGATTGTTCGGCTACCTGCCGAGCGTCTGAGCATCAAAAGTTCGGGCCAAACCGTTCTCCCATCCCTACTACTGAAGGGGTCGCTAAACTTTTCTCAGGAACTCGCCTTACCACCTGTCCACTGGACCCCATTACTGGACCCTCACAACTACTACAATCACCTTATTCTTTTATCCTATGCTCCTTCGCTCACATCTTCAAACTCTCACTCTCTACTGGCATCTTCCCCTCCTCTCCCCTTCCTTCCCCTCCCCTCTAATATATGCACTGATCACCCCCACACCTTTAAAGACCCCACTAGCCTGAACAAATTAAGACCCATCTCCTTGCTCCCTCTTACCTCTAAACTTTTAAAATGCTTATGCCTCATACACACGTTGCGACTGTTGTACGGTCGCACGTTCAACTTTTTCCAAAATTTGCTGTTGGCAGTTGTGTCTAGCGTACTGACATGAGTCAAGTAAATGGCCAACAAAGCCAAACATAGTGACGTGTTATGAGCGTATAACAAGGAAGTTCAGGTGAATGTGATTTGTGAACTAGAAACACAGGTTTACACGACCCAGCACTTCTTGAATTCAGAGCATGTGTGTCTGCACTTTCAACTTTTGTTGGCCTAACAAACGAGTCAACAGTTAAACAATGGCTTGTTGGCCAACAAAAGCTTTCTAGTGTGCTCAGCCAACTTCTGTTGTACAGTATAAAAGGTGATATTGCGCTCAAGCTCAAAAAATCGAGTTGTAAAAGTGGAAAATAAACAAAGCTGAGTGAACGTAGGCAAGCTGCTATATCTCAATCACACTCATTGATATTTTAAACCATATACATATAATAATATAGCGCTCTAACCACATAAAAACATGAGTAGTCTTGGTAAATCAGGAGCAGAAAAGATCAATATATTGGTAAGTCCGTGACAGTCTATATTCTTGTGACATAAATCATGCAAAATCTTCACTGTAGGTGGTGTGACAAAATCACTGTGGGAGGTGGGTTAAATCCTCATATAAAGGTAAATTGGAGGCTTACCAGATGCCTATAGAGTATAGGCAAAAAATCAACCCAAGGGGGTCTTGATTGTGGGGGATCTTGTCACGTCAAAGATGTTCCTAGGCGTGTAGGTGTCCTTTGGTTGGTCCAAGAGCGGTGGGAGGCTCCTTCCCGATAGGCACTGCGTCACACAATCCTAGACGATAGTGGGGGTCTTACTTGTAAGACAGGGGTATCCAAGGAACGTTTATCCGTGATGCAGATGGGTAGGTAAAGGTTGGCCGGAGACTCCGAAAATGAGTAAACAACCAAGGGAGCAAGAGGAGACTCGAAATAGTGTAAAACCTCAGATGATGAGGTGTATTTATTTAAATAGCGATAAAAGGTCTCTCAGGTTCAAAAAGAAGGTAAGATATCAGATAAGACAATATGTTATAAAATCAATAGCAGCATTCCAAAACAGGGTTCCCTAGGGACCTGAGAGACCTTTTATCGCTATTTAAATAAATACACCTCAATAATGATTTACTAATTGCTAAAACCAATGGGCACTACTCTATACTCATATTACTAGACCATTCTGTGGCCTACTATTGAACATCTCCTCCACCTAAAAAAAAAAATCTACTCCCTCAGGCTTCAGGGCTTTGCTCTCCCCTGGTTCTCCTCCTATCCATCTCAGCGCTCTTTCAGCGTTACCTATAACTCTGTCTCCTCCTCTCCACTTCCTCTTTCTTAGGGCTCCCCCAAGGTTCTGACCCCTCCTCTTCTCCATCTACACCTCCTCCCTTGGTCACTTTCATGGCTTCCAGTACCATCTGTATGCTAATAACATCTAAATCTATTTCTTTTCTTATCACCTCACTCTTTAGCCTCTTCTTACATTGCTAATTTATTGTCTGACAGATGTCATACCACTCCCTCACACTCAATCTTTCTAAAACTGAGCTCATAATATTCCCTCTTGCCTGTGCCCCTGCCCTGACTTCTCCATGAAGATCAATAATACAACTATTAGTCTCTCCCATCATGCCAAGGTACTAAAATATACCCCTTTTTTAATCGTTGAAACCACTAAGCAACTTTTTCACGCTCTTTTTATCTCTCGCCTTGACTATTCTAACTCCCTCCTCATAGCCCGACCTCTTCACAGGCTATCCACTCTTCATTCTATCATGAATTCTGCTGTAAGACCCATCCACCTTACCAACCATTTAGTGTCTACCACCCCTCTCTGCCAATCTCTCCACTGGCTTCCCATTGCCTAGCAAATACAATTCAAAGCATTATCAATAATATGCAAAGCCATTTACAACTCTGCCCTGATCTACATCACAAATCTTCTTTTCCAAATGTCACCCAAACTGTCTTCTCCTCTTCACCCAATACATCCTGCTTTCTAGCTCCATTTTCTCCTCCTCCCATGCTCGCCTCCAGGACTTCTTGGGAGCCTCTCCCACCCTATGGAACTCCCTACTCCAATCTGCCAGCTACCTCCTACTCTGTCCACTTATAGGTAATCCCTGAAAACGCATCTTTTCAGTGAAGCCTATCCTGCCTTCAGCTAACAACCAAATCTTTTATTTCTCCCATTAGTTCATGCCTCACAGTTATTACCTTTTGCTCCACCAGCCCCTCCCTATTAGATTGTAAGCTCCCAGGAGCAGAGGCCTCCTGACCCTCTTTTATTGAATTGTATTGTTGCTGTATTGTTTCCCTTTAAACTGTAAAGCGCTGCTCAAACTATTAGCGGTATATAAATCCTGTATAATAGTAGTAATAATAATAATAATAATAATAATAACTTCTAAGCAAGTGGGTTGTAATAAAAATGTGTAAATTTGTTGTATTGTAAAATGTGCCAGTGTTTTTTTTTTTTTAAGGCAAGGCTATACCAATGCTTAAAAATGGGGCCACATTTGGCAAATTTATTTTCTAACACATATCTATGTTGTACTTTGTAATGATACCCAAGGCTGCAATATTTATGCTATCCTGGCAATACTTTATATTAATCCCTTCCCACAGATAATATTCCCAGCTCAACAGTGATCTTTTTGTATGCGTCGGTGTAGGTACAAGTCAAGCAGGGTTAAGGTGGATTCTGTATCCATGATCTGTTTCCTCTGTGTCTGTAGCAGCAGGGGGCAGCTCATGACTGTATGAGATGACACCTGAGACAAGATCCTCACCTAGTGTTTTGGAAAAAAATGCTTTTCTGTTTTATCACTTGACTGTTTACATCTCTGTAACACTCAGTTTACTAAATGCTTCAGCAAAACATTACAAAGCTTTGCATGGCTTGTAAAAAAATCATAAAATGTAAATAAATATTTATTGAAATATACAAGCTTAAACCTAAGCCACAAAGCATAATTTATTCTCCCTTAGTTTAATGATCTTTCACAACAATTGGAAAATATGATAGAATAAGTGAAGCCTTTAGTGAAATGTTTGACATCTCTATCCATTTCTTATTTTATTGCAATTATATAATCGAATATTACAATATTTATGACATGCTTTTTGACAGCAGTTGACTATAAACTGTTAGGAGCAGATAGGAGATACAGAATAAAAAAGCACTTTAGCTGTCTGCACAAAAAAATGACCTGTATGTATAAAGTATGAAATTTCGGTCTCTGAAGTGAAAGTACCTTTAAGACAATTGTCAATTGCATTTTTTTATCTCACAAATAATTGTATTTTGAAAAAAGCATCAACCTAACTGATAAATGATAGCTTAATAAATTATATGAACAGTTTGATGGATGTGTGGTCATTTGTCCAGAAGACTTGACAACTGTACTGGCTTGTTAGTGAGAGAATAGTAGTATACTCTCCATCTGTCATAGATAGGCAGAAGGGTCTGACATAGATAAATTCAATCTGAAACATTCTGTCATATGGCAGGACTTGGAAAAAATCTCAGTAAGACAAAACTTCTCTCTGTTTTGTTTCTGTTTATTGTCATGGAAATTAGAAATAGTGAACTTAGTAATAAAGGTTATAAAAGCAATTCACACATTATTCCAACAGCTACTGTATAAGATGTTATTTACAGTATGAAAAATAAATCAAATCTAAGTTTACTACATTTACTACAGTTTAACCTCTTAAGTAGAGTGTGCTGATTAAACAAAGGATAAACAGTATTTACAAATGTGTACTGCTTCTGAAATCAGTTTCCTCACGTTAATTACTTTGTATTGTAAATACCTTTTTTTTCACTAGTTGTCATTGTAATAGCACACCAAAAGACTTTGAGGTGTATTTTTTGAAATGTTGACTTGCACAGTTGCTGGTAACCGCTTTGTACTATATTTGTATGGTGATCATTTGTTGGTCACAGTTGCCACATTTATAATTTACCAAATGCTCTGAGAAAATGTGACAGTCAGTAAATGTTAATTTAATGTATCTTGTACACCAAGCTGTGACATCATATTTTACTCTAGTTAGAAATTGTGCTGATTGCAAAGTTTCATAATTCTTAATTTACATAATACTATCCAGAATAGCATGGTTAATTTTATCAATATTTTTTTTTACCTGACAAAATTTAAAAAGGGTGTCCCCTCTTCTCTCATTCTGATACTAGACAGGTATACAATAGCAAATAGTAGCAAGCATGCTTCTCCTTTCATGATAATTACCAGTCTGCCAGCATTTCTGAAGTGAGACCAGAGTTTATCTGAAAATCTGAAAGAGATCCCAAAAAAAAAGGGAAACCTTCTAAAGCAGTGGGGTTCAGGATGATAATTCTGGGTTCTTTGAAATCCCTAATACCCAACAGTTGGTGGTGGCACAGTAGTTGCAACTTATCTACTTCATATGGGGGTTGATTATGTGACCACTTCTTCCCTAATCAACCAAATGTATGGGTCATTTTGCCCCTAACCTGTTTACTGTTCATGTTGGTATAAACAAGTAAAGTTTATTATTCAAATGTTGACTAATATTTAACTTTCAGAATCCAACTCTGTGTGATAATCAATCTTAATCTCTTCTTGAGACAGAGGAGGGCTCTTGGAAAGAAAACATTTAGGGTGAATTTCATCTAGTAACTCTGCATACATTTGTCCAACTGACAGTAATGGTGTTTTTGAAGTTGAAATATCCTGAGTGTTCTGACTTGACATCTGGGGAGGAATATATTGTTTCAGATTTACAGTTACCATAATAGAATTTAACTGCATTTCATTTAAAGTGGATATGCATTTAATATTCATGGCTTTAAAGTAAAATCTCATATACGTATTGTGCAGGCATGGTCCACCATAATCACTATCAGGAAGCCATTTCTGAACAAGGATAGTCAGTTGTAGCTGGAGCACATACATATACTGTAGATGGGAAGCCCATGGAAAAATGAGAAAGAAAAAAAGGTGAAAAAAAATATGAAATAGAAATGGAATTGTTTATGATATACTGTGCTATAGGAAACTAAATATAATTCAGTTAGGGTTTAGGTCTACTTAAACACCCATATTGGTCACCCACCCCACCCCGAAACTGATTAATCTTTTTTGCATGATTGCTGGC
Organism: Glandirana rugosa; assembly: GCA_018402905.1. Lineage (NCBI taxonomy): Eukaryota > Metazoa > Chordata > Amphibia > Anura > Ranidae > Glandirana > Glandirana rugosa. The sequence goes on from BLSH010438267.1 coordinate 546,025, forward strand.
TATTTGCCCTAGTCACTATCATTTATCACTCATTGATCACTGTTCCAATGACAAATGTCTAAAAGGGTGGTTTCCCTAATCTTTGTGAGGGCTCATCTTGCTTCTTTTTAAGTTCCTAGGATAGATAGTGTAGGAAAAATTCCCATATGTAATAGCCTACATTTTTTCTCTTGACTACCATCTTCATTGAAGAAGTGATCTGGGTGGCTTTAAAGTTGCCCTATCACCTCTACATGCTAGGGAATGTGTCTCTCCCCTCTCCACCATGTTTCCTGGGCTCACCAGTCCCACTTGGGTGATGAGTGCCTAGGATGTCTATGCCTAGGATGTCTATGGCAGGTGTGCAGTTGAAGAGCAGGGGGAGATAAGTAAACAAACATTTGCTGACCTCCTGTGGTAGTATAAATCTGGAAGGCACAGCTCTGAGCTCTTCTGGATTCAGAGCTGTCAAACCCAGACTACTCTTATTCTTTCAGCCTCAAAAGAGTTTGGAGGTGACAGCATGTGTCCAATAGACCCCAATGTCACCTTATTGAGAACCTGTCACCTGCCCTGGTGATAGCAATAAAGGTAATTCAAAAGCAAAATAAAGCTTAATAAAATAAATTAAACACATCACTCTACAAATACAGTATATTATTAAAAACCCTCTACTCCCACATACATGCACATACAATGTGTGTGCTGGAAGTGCACAAAAAATAGCTTCAGCATCAAAAGGGCTAACAGTCATTGAAGAAATTAAAAAGGTGATGACATATCCATATCAGCATAATATTACATAATATGTTATATGTAGTGATATGTCCACAAAGTAAGGCTTAAACCTATTTAATTATGGTAAGAATGAGACAAATGATCTAAAATCTATTGTCCAATGCCAACTGCTTGCTATCAGCAAGTCTCTTATCCAGTAGGACACATCTAAAGAAATTGTTCTAGACAGCTAGCACACAATCCAACAGCATATCTTCTTTACAGCACAAGTAGAAAAGTACAGTTAGACAAGTATACATCTATCCATAACAGCCGCCAATGAAAGGTGGAATAAATTATTTACTGACAGGCTGAGAAAATAGTTTTCCTTTATGACAGTATCATGTACTGCTTTTCTTTAAATAATTGACAAATTAGAAATACTGTTGAAAGTTTATTTAAAGTGCAGCTTTTTTTACATTTTACTTTTTTACTTTATAGTATAGTCAAATTATCATCACAGCTCAATGTATATGTTCCATCTGCTTTTTAATATATACTTTGAAATTGCTATCCACATTTTCATCTATTATACCACTGAACAATTTTTTTTTAAAGATTTAAAACAGGCTGATTTTTAGATGACAGCTGCAGTAGGTTTAATGCACAATGTCATGAAAGGACAGAACAATGAAAATATAAAGCATCGGGCTTGTTGCATATGTATGGCTTGTTCAGAGCGCCGTCTAAATTTTGTCATTTTGTGAAGCCTAAAATACATTTGGGATTACAGAAGATTTACCCTTCAACATATGTATGAGAGTATGCACAGTGCACAATGAAATTCATTCTTAAGCATTGTAGCCTTGTTTTACGTTTATATCCTTTATATGCAAAAGCAATTTTTTGTTTAGCTTGGTAAATGAGTTCTATTGCATAACACAAATAAAATACAAATTTATAGAGTTGGTCCACAGAAACCAGTTTTATGTGGTGAATACTTTTGAAAAACTGGCTTGTGGACATATGCAAATATGTTAAATTTCAATTATATCACTAACAAAGCAAGCTAAACTACTAGGGGTCTGCACATTTTTTAAAACAAAAATAGCTCTTAGATTCAGACAGAAACAGTAATTTAAAATCCAACCTTAAGCTTGAATCCCCAATCCTTGCAGCACCCCAAGAGTCCCTCAAAACATGTGTACACATACCTATTTCTTCAGGTGTCATTGGTCCAGTGATATCACAGGTTCTTTTCACCCTCTTCTTCCCTGGAGGGTCCTAAATTGTGCAGGGACAAGTGCCACATAATGAATGGGCACCGCTCTCTGCAGCATTTCCCTGTACGCATATAGCAGGAGCCTTGGGCTCACAGGACATGGGTTGAATGACACTGACCGGTAATGCATCTCTGAATCACTGAAACTTTGGGGGACTGTGCTGGAGAGAAGGGGAGTATAGCATCCAAAGCTTCTTTTTCTAGTTATTTATTGCCCAAACTAAAATTGGGCAGACCAATTAGAACTTCAACTGCCATGTGCTCTTCAGAAGACTTTCTTGGGGTACCTGCTTTTTAGTAAGATATTATGTAAATACAACACCCTTATAATCAATCTTTTTGATATCTAATAATTCTTGATACTGATTAACAGAAACATTAAAGTGGATGTAAACCAGATTCATGAAATTTGATCTGGGCACATATATCTGCAGTGTTCTCTTATCTCTCTTCAACGCTCTAAGTTCCGTGGCTTTCTCCTGCTTCATTCTTCTGTTATCAGCATGATAACTTTTGACAAGTTCTCCAACAACTGTGAATAAACCAGCCTGAATTTTGTGTTGAGGGAGGTTGCTATAAATAGAATGTTATAAATAGATTAGCAGAGAGCTTACCGTGGCACAGGACAGCTCTGCAATTCTCTGCCTATGTGGAGTGTGGGTGTGTGCCTTTCCTCCATTCAGCTGTCTTGGCTGTATGCCCAGACTTCACTGAAGACAGCAAATATACATGTAAAAGTTATGTAGGGAGATTTGTTTCATCTCTGAGTATCATGAGGCTGTTCACTTCACTGGGTATATGTGAGGGTTTGCATCCACTTTAAGGCAATGTTAAACACAGTGGATCTCAAATGGGCCATTAACAATATTTACCAGGGAATGGTCATCTTAAGCATTACTATCTGATCAGAACATGTCTAGATTCAGCTGTGGGCAGCTTTAAAGCTGGCCATAGATGGTTCGAATCTCAGCCCATGCAGCAAGGACCAGTCTAGATTTAAGCCATGTATGGGCAGGCTGATTGTGCCCAAGTTGATCTATCGATCCAGCCTGTCAGATTGTAAATTGCCCACGGCTATAAATGCTAGCAACAATCACAGTGTCTTCTCCCAGCTGGGATGGCTCCAGAACAAAACAGCTTTGCAGGAGGGATTACCCCATCAACCCATCAACACTGGCTGGGTTTATGGGGAAATCAAGCAATTTTCTAGGAAAAGAAAATTGCTCCATCTATGGCTGGCTTTACTCTAGTGTTAAATTTTGCTCATGTAATGATCTAAGTGCTGTTTAGTACTATAGTAGTGGTGTGATGGATCCCACCCAGGTGGTGTGCCCATTACAGCTTGGGTTCACAGGAAATAAGTAAATGAGTCTGACTGCCATTCAACTTATAGGACTATCATAATCTAGTGTAATTGAGTACTTTCTGTGGGACCAGAGATGAAGATGAGTATTAAAAAAAAGCTACTTTATTTTTAGTATTCCTGGGTTGTTTGTTTTTATTTTATTATCAATTTGGAATTCTACTTTTAAAAAGGGGATGAAAGCATTGTATTATTATGTAAACCAGCACATAAAGGATTTAGCAAAATGTTACCATTTTGTATGTGGGGTTCTTTTAATTTGCTATAAACCTGTACTGTGTAGGAACTATAAGAATTTTCATACATCCATCTTCTTTTATTTCTCTCTGGTTTCCAACGTGCCTTTGGATCTTATGGCACCAAGATCAATGTGTGACATCTATTGCCTACAGTAAGAAGAAATAGCAATTGTCTTATTTTTTACTATCTATTTTATGCTGAGGCAAAGTTTTCTGCTGTTAGCTGACACATTAAAGAAAATATATGAGGCTGACACATTTTATATGCTGGTTTTTCCAGTTACAATATACACCTTTTGTAGGTAAAAATTATAGATTGGCATTATGTGATTCCATTGCTTTCTGTATTAAAATTAAAGTGGCATGTTTAAATAACATGTGTAAAAATTGCTTGCAATTTAAATTATAAAATCTTAAAGCTGTAGTTGACAAAAATTAAAACACGAGTCTGCAGCAATTAGAGCATCATGTTCATTCAATTCCTGTGATACTTTTGTTGTTGTTCATTGTGCAGAGCATAGCTTTTGCAGGATGCATTACCTCCTTGCCTACACAAACAAATGCAAGTGCATCCTTCAGCTCTACTAGTATCTATAGTACACTGAGAGACTTCCAGGATTTTATGCTCCTTTCACTGAATTCATGCATGAATGCATGCAAAAGGTATAGCCAATGGATAAGAGGAGCATCAGAGCAAATGTGGTCATTGCTTGTTGACAATGCATTCAGTCTACCACTGTGCATAACATTGCACAGTCAGAAAATATCTATATTATATATGAGTTTCAGGAGATTAAAATTCAGCATTTAGAGTGGTATTTCCTAGTAACTTTTTTAGTAAGGCTGTGAAAAAATGTCAAATATATATAAGGTTTTAAATCACACTTTAAGCAGGACTGCTAAAAATGGTTTGTGGTTGGTTTCTATGGTTCATATAGAATTGGCATCCTTAGATTTAGAGAAAAGACTGTCAGATCCTTCCCTCCAGATTTTTCAAGTTGCATTGAACAATAAATTGTAGGTAACATTTCCTTACCTGTACTGTATCATTTAAAATGAAGTAGCTAATTAACCACTTGCTTACTGGGCACTTCAACTCCCTTTCTGCACAGACCAATTTTCAGCTTTCAGTGCTGCCACTCTTTGAATGAGAATTGCGAGGTCATGCGACACTGTACCCAAATTACATTTTTATCATTTTTCCCCACAAATAGAGCTTTCTTTTGGTGGTATTTAGTCACCTCTGGGGTTTTAATTTTTTGCTAAAAAAAATGTAGAAAGACCTAAAACTGAAAATAAAATGTTTCATAGTTTGTTATAAAATTTCAAAAACAGGTATTTTTTCTCCTTCATTGATGTGCGCTGATGAGGCTGCACTGAAGGGCACTGATAGGCACTGCTAGTCTGCACTGATGAGAACTGATAGGCTCCACTGATGGGCACTGATAGGCTGAACTTATAGGCACTGATAAGGCTGCACTACAGGTCACTGATAGGTGGCACTGATAAGCACTGATGAGGTGGCACTGATGGGTAGCACTGAGAGGTGGTACTGATGGGTAGCACTGATGGGCACTGATGGTTGGCACTGATGGGTGGCACTAAAGGGCACCAATAGGTGGCACTGATGGGTGACACTGATGGGCACTGCTAGGCACTGGTAGATGACACTTATAGGCAGCACTGATCAGTGGCACTGATGATGAGGCACTGATGGGCATTGATTGGCAGCACTGGTGGGCGACACTGTGGGCACTGATAGGTGGCACTGGTAGGTGGCACTGGTGTATACTGATAGGTGGCACTGCGGGCACTGGTAGGTGGCACTGGTGCAGACTGATAGGTGGCACTGGTGGGCACAGATGAGTAGCTCTCTGTTTGACGGACCAATGTCCCTCTGACAGAAGCCAGTGATTGGCTTTTTTTCATGAAGGAAAAAAAAATACAGATCACCGATCCTCTGTTTACATCACGTGATCAGCTGTCATTGGCTGACAGCTGATCACAGGATAAGGAGCTGGGATCGGCCCCTTACTCTGATCTGTGATCAGCCAAGTCTCATAGACCCAGTGATCACAGAGCACACCGTGCGCAACCTGTAGGGGTGCGCTGAAAGCGCATGCTCGGGAGGACATCCATGGACTTCCTCCCGGCAATTCAGGCCCGTGCCGTTGGCTATAGTGTGGGCGGGAAGGCGTTAAAAGCAAAATTTTCCAATCCCTCCTATATCCACTTATTTTATTCATCCTTCTGTTTTTGCTATTACTTTCTTAGGATTTTGATTAATTGACATAGCTTTTTACAATATTTCGTTTTTGTGTTGCCAACCTTTACGTTATTATGTGGTGAGAAAATCTATTTTTTTTAAATGATTCCACATGCCCATGACTATTAGAAGCATAGAGACTAAAACAGATCATATTGCTCCCACTAGGGATGGGCCAAACAACCCCCCACCCCCCGGTTTGGTTCGCACCAGAACATACGAGCATTCGAACACCGTTAAAGTCTATGGGACTCAAACATGAAAAATCAAAAGTACTAATTTTAAAGGCTTATATGCAATGGTATTGCCCTAAAAAGTGTATGGGGACCTGGGTCTTGCCCTAGGGGACATGTATCAATGAAAAAAAGTTTTTAAATCAATAGTTTTTTCAGGAGCAGTGACTTTTAATAATGCTTAAAGTGAAACAATAAAAGTGAAATATTCCTTTAAATAATGTGCCTGGGGGGTGTCCTTAGTCTGCCTGTAAAAGGGTGCATCTCTGTGATGTTTATAACAGTGCCAGAGCAAAATGACATTTGTAAAGGAAAAAAATGTAATTTAAAATCAAGCACGGCTGTAACGTATTGCCGGCTCACGGCACTATACAAAAGAATCACTGAAAAAATGTGTATGGGGTCCCCCCTAGTCCATACCAAGCCCTTCGGGTCTGGTATGGATTTTAAGGGGAATCCTGTGCCAAAATTTAAAGAAAATGACATGGGGTTCCCCCTAAAATCCAAACCAGACCCTTATCCAAGCATGCATCCTGGCTGGTCAGGATAGGGGGGACAGACGGGCACCCCCCTCCTGAACTGTACCAGGCTACATGCCCTCAACATGGGGAGTATGGGTGCTTTGGGGTGGGGGGGCTCTGCACCCCCCCACCCCAAAGCACCTTGTCCCCATGTTGATGGGGACAAGAGGCTCTTCCCGCCACAACCCTGGGCTGTGGTTGTGAGGGTCTGTGGGTGGGGGCTTATCGGAATCTGGAAGCCCTCTTTAATAATCCCGCCCCCATGTGAATTAGTATCGTGTACATCGTACCCCTACTAATTCACCAAAAAGTATCAAAAAAGAAAAAAACACAGGAGACAATTAGGAACAAGTCATTTATTAAAAAAGGAAAAAAAAAAGTGTCCCCCGTTGTAATCCATCGTCAATCACAGCACGCGATGGACCCGAAGAAGAAAAAAAAAGCAGCAACAGCTCCTCCTCCATGGAAGGGCTCCTGCCATCTGCACGCTCTTTGCTTTGACAGTCTATTTATATGGAAGGACGGGGCCACCCAGTGACGTAAGTGCGTGACCCTGCCCCCTCTGACGTCACATGACATCTTAAGAGGCGGGGTCACTTGCTTACATTGCCAGGTGGCCCTGCCCTGTCATATAAACTGCTCCGCGGTGGCAAAGTCGCTGAGAACGCCCCCTAATGTTCTAAATTTGACAAACAAGTGAACGCCTGATGTTCGAGTTGAACTTACGTTCGACTCGAACCGTGGGCCCATCCCTAGTTCCCACCTTGCACAGAAAAGAAATGTTATAAATCTGTAAATAAGATATAGTTTATTTGTGCAATTGCCACTCTAGTTGATAGAAATCTAGTTTAGGTGCCGACAACCATCACTATGCCCTTATTTTTCTTGTGAATAGCCTAATGTTAATAAATTGTATATAAATGTCTTTCTTTCTTATATTTCTGTTTCTGTGCTCAATTTCATTATATAACTATTAAATAACAATAAAATGTATAAAGACAACAGAAATAAATAATATTGCTATTTACTAACAGGTGCAAATATGCAGTAATCTTTTGCAATCAGTCAGCAATTACTCTTGATTGGGTTAGAGTAATTTAGTATAATTAGGAATTAAGATTTAGGAAATGTTTTATTGGTTATAGTAGATAATGTACATGTTGGATCAACTGAGCAAAATAAAACAAGTCTTCTTTTAAACTGTAGTGCAAAACGCAACAATTGGTGTAATTAGCTTATAGTGACAGACAGTATTAAGTATAGGTTAATTCAAATAGAAAAAAAAAAAATTGTCATCACGTAAATTAATGTATAAGATTAACAGTGGACTCTTGCCAGTTTTGTAGTACAGGTTAAGGATTAAATTCTTTTGATACACTGTATACAGTATGCCTTATAAAAATGAAAGAAGTACAGAGATATTCCACCACAACATAATTGTGAAGCAGTTGTAGGTTTTGGCGCTCCTACAAGCATAAGTGTTTTGTTCATTATAACATAGAAAATAGGTTTGTACATACTTTTTTGCAGTGGTAATCTAAAATATCAAGATCAAAATGACTTTATTTTTGGAGAAAATTCTGTAGATGAGGATCTGATGAAACTTAGTGCATGACACCTTGGCTGCAAACTAGTTTTACAATCATTGCACATTAACCCTTTGAGGACCATAAGATTATCGTCATCAATATAAAAATAATTATATTTTTTCCCTTTAAGAATGTATTTGAACAATAAATAAAACCATTTTCACACTATTTTTTTTTAGTTCGTACACTTCAGTTGCTGTAACTAAGCCATTTCATGAAATAACTGGCAAAAAGCTAGATCCATTTGTTGATAAGAACTAATATTTTGACTCAAACCAAA
>BLSH010438267.1:560748-580125 GCA_018402905.1 Glandirana rugosa
GACCGGGATACAACTAACTACCAGTTACTTTTCTTTCTTAGAGAGTTATGTAACCACCAGTCACTTCTTTCGCGATGATATTGGTAACGTCTAATCTCCTTTCTTTTTAGAAAGTTCGCGTAATCACTAGTCACTTTACTTTTCTGATCATTAATCTAACCGACGGTCCACTTTCTTTTTAGTAACGGCATGTAATTACCAGTAACCTTAAAGAGTTTGGAAAAACTGTCCTGGGTAACAAGTTGGTGACCGTTCCTAACCTTCTTTCGTCCCTCATTAGAGTGTCGGTCGTAATCCAATGGCCCAGGTGTAGAATGCTGGCTGTGAGATTACTCCCTGCTTTCTTCCAATCCTTGCCAGTGGTTGAACAATGGGTCCTGTCAAAAAGGTTTGAGAAATTCCAATGACCATTAATGTACGGCAATGATTTTTCTTTCACCTGGCAGCCAATCTAATTACTAGTCTTTTCATTTCACTGATCACTAATGCGCTTGAAAGATTTTTCTTTCCTCTAATCTGCAATGGTTATAGTAGCGCTTTCTTCACTGACCACCAATGTATTGAGAGATTCTTTCTTTTCATTGACCATCAATCAACATAGGGCCAGCTTCTTTCTACTGACATTGATACAATAGTCCAGTATTTCTCAGCTATCACTGGCTACAGGTTGTCATTGATTTGAAACAGATTGTAAACATGAAATGAAGTGGTTGCAGTTCTTTTAACTGCTTGAAAATTGCTTTAGCATGTCTCTATATTGATGAAGACTGCATATAGGGAAAAGGCTGGTTGGTTGAGTTTGCACCCAGTCCAACACTTCTCAGTGTTTCCCAGGATGTGGGCACGGTTCCACATATCACAGTTCATTCAGTCATTATTCATTCATTATTCATACATTCATTCATCCATTCATTCTATCAGAATATTTTACAGTTCTGGTTAAATTAAAGTGACTATCGGTGTTATATTTTTTTTTAAATAAATTATATTGTAATTTTTTAAGCTATTAAACTAGATTAAACTAGAGTAGGAGTCTCCAAATTGTGGCCCTTTGCTTGCCTTTATCTGGCCCTTAGAGATTATTCCCTCCACTGATTCGAGACACTATCCCTCCAACTGACACCAACAATGGAATATTATTGCTCCCACTGAAACCATCGAAGGGGAACTAATTCTCCTGCCAACACAAATTTTTTTATAACTTTACCATAGAATAGGTAGAAACTAACTAATTGTGACATGTAAAATGCACATAAACATCCCCCTTTCTATAAAACCTCTAAAGTTACAGGTGGCATAGTCCAAGATGCACATCAACAACAACCTTCTAGAAGAGGCCCCCTTTTTCAAGGTCCACTCTATTAAAGGTCCCAACAAATGCTGAGCAGCTCACTAGGGACAATTTGCTGTTTTTCTGCAAGCAGGGTATAGCCATGATCGTGAAAACACAAGGGTGCCAGCAGTTACAACAGTCTTTTTTTCTGTCCTACTGTCTAAGTTCTGGGTACCTCTACCTAGCACTCAGACCTAGAGGGAAGTGTTAGTCTGCTATCCCTACATGCTGGGAGGGAAGTAGAGAGAAAGAGGGGATTGTATTTATTACTATAATTTGGCCTTTAGGCCCCAAAGAAATGGATGAAAATGGCCTTCCAGAAATGAAAAGATCTGAATATTACATCATTTGATGTTAAACTAGAAGAAAAGGACAGTGCTGTGTTTGCATGAAATTGTGCTGTTGTTTTAAGATTTTTGATATACTGTAAATACAATGTATTTGACCTCTTAAAGAAACATATTCATGAATAAAATGTGATTGGTCTTTAACCAAGCATTTAAATGCGTGAGTGTATAACATAGTTTTTCTCTATAATCTATCTATCTATCTATCTATCTATCTATCTATCTATCTATCTATCTATCTATATATATATATATATATATATATATATATATATATATAGTCTTTTAAAACTGCTACATTCTTAGACAATAGAGTAAAATGTCATAACTGCTGCGTATCAAACGATAATAAAAATCATATTGCTCACAGTGTCTTGAGCGTAAATGAAAACAATCAATAAAGCTTAACATTTATTAATAATAGATAAGAATAAATGAGAAAAACAGTGCTTACAATAGTAAACTCTCTCTGTTGGGACAAATAAACCACTGATGAAACACTGAAGACTAGTAAACTTTTTCTCTGAAATCTTCTACAGTGTAAGCATTTTGACCAAAAAAGTTAGCTTGCTGAATAATAACAAAAATACAAACATTTAAATAAAAAATCAGATTTTTTTCCCCCAACAGCAGGTATACATTTTAGTCCTTAGTATTTGAAAGTATCTGTACTTTTGTCTTCATGAAGTGGCCATCATTTCGAAATGAACAAAATGTTAAAGAAACTGCTAATATGATTTGACTTTTTCTTATATACTAAATAGTAACATCATATGTTTCTTTACAGTTATGTGAAGCGTATAATTACACCATTAAGTCTTGAAAAGCATACAGAATATATATAGAGGTTAATTTACTAAAGGCAAATAGGCTGTCCACTTTGCAAGGGAATTTTCACTTTGCAAGGGATTTGCAGAGCTTAATAAATGATATTGACAACTATCATCCTAGCAGTTTAACCACTTCAATACCGGGCACTTAGAACACTTCCTGCCCAGACCAGTTTTCAGCTTTCAGTGCTGTTGCGATTTGAATGAGAATTGCGCAGTCGTGCGACATTGTACCCAAACAGAATTTTTATCATTTTGTTCCCACAAATAGAGCCTTCTTTTGGTGGTATTTGATCACCTCTGCGTCATTTCTGATCACCGCTATAAACAAAAAAAGACCGAAACATTTTTCTTTGTTTCTGTCACAAAAATTTGTATAAAGTACATTTTCTCCTTCACTGACGGGCACTGATGTGACTACACTGATGGGCACTGATGATGCTACACTGACGGGCACTGATGAGGCAGTACAGATTGGCACTGATGAGGTGGCACTGATAAGGTTGCACTGATGATGGGGCACATATACAGCACTGATGGACGGCACTGACAAGCAACACTGATGGGCACTGATACGTGGCACTGATATGCGGCACTGATGGACACTCATAGGTGGCACTGATAAGTGGCACTGGGCACTGATGGGCACTGATAGGTGGCACTTTCAGGTGGCACAGGTGGGCACTTTTAGGTGGCACAGTTGGGCACTTTTAGATGGCACAGGTGGGCACTGATAGGTGACAAAGGTGGGCACTGATAGGTGTCACAGGTGGGCACAGGTGGGCACTTATAGGTGGCAGTGGTGGGCACAGATGCAACAAGCACTGTTAGGGGGGGCTCCCTGGGAGTCTTGATCCAGCTCCCTGGTGGTCCAGTGGGGTGATCCTGAGGGTGACTGCGCTGATAAATGTTCAGCGCAGCCCCCCCCCATCAGGAGAGCAGCCGATCGGCTCTCCGCTGCTCAGGTCTGCAGACCTGAGAAGAGGAAAAGCCAATCAAGATGGGTGGTGACCATGGTGGCCATTTTGAAGTCGGCCATTTTGAATCCAACTTTTGTTTTTTCAATAGGAAGAGGGTCATGTGACACATCAAACTTATTGGGAATTTCACAAGAAAAACAATGGTGTGCTTGGTTTTAATGTAACTTTATTCTTTCATGAGTTATTTACAAGTTTCTGACCACTTATAAAATGTGTTCAATGTGCTGCCCATTGTGTTGGATTGTCAATGCAACCCTCTTCTCCCTCTCTTCTCACACTGATAGCAACACCGCAGGAGAAATGCTAGCACAGGCTTCCAGTATCCGTAGTTTCAGGTGCTGCACATCTTGTATCTTCACAGCATAGGCAATTGCCTTCAGATGACCCCAAAGATAAAAGTCTAAGGGGGTCAGATCGGGAGACCTTGGGGGCCATTCAACTGGCCCAAGACAACCAATCCACTTTCCAGGAAACTGTTCATCTAGGAATGCTCAGACCTGACACCCATAATGTGGGGGTGCACCCCCACATTATCGGTGTCAGATCCGAGCATTCCTAGATGAACAGTTTCCTGGAAAGTCCGTAGGGTTCAGTATTGAGTTGGCCCACCCGTTGCAGCTATAAAAGCTTCAACTCTTCTGGGAAGGCTGTCCACAAGGTTTAGGAGAGTGGCTATGGGAATGTTTGACCATTCTTCTGGAAGCACATTTGTGAGGTCAGACACTGACTTGGGACGAGAAGGCCTGGCTCACAATCTCCTTTATAATTCATCCCAAAAGACCTTGCTTTGTACACTGGTGTGCTGTCATGTTGGAATAGGAAATGAGCCATCCCTAAATTGGTCCTGCAAGGTTGGGAGCATGAAACTGTCCAAAATGTCTTGGTATGCTGACACCTTAAGAGTTCCCACCACTAGAACTAAGGGCCCAAGCCCAACCCCTGAAAAACAACCCCACACCATAATTCCCCCTCCACCAAATGAATTGGACCAGTGCACAAAGCAAAGTTCATAAAGACATGGATGAGCTAGTTTGGGGAGGAGGAACTTGACTGGCCTGCACAGATTACTGACCTCGACCCAATAGAACACCTTTAGGATGAATTAGAGCAAAGACTGTGAGCCAGGACTTCTCATCCAACATCAGTTCCTGACCTCACAAATGCGCTTCTGGAAGAATGGTCAAACATTCCCATAAACACACTCCTAAACCTTGTGGACAGCCTTCCCAGAAGAGTTGAAGCTGTTATAGCTGCAAAGGGTTGGCCAACTCAATTTTGAACCCTACGGACTAAGACCATTTGCGTGTAAAGGCAGGTGTACCAATACTTTTGACAACATAGCGCATCAGATAATATAGAGTCCACAACAATAAAATAAAAAAAGATGTGGCCCTTATAGGGCAATTAACTATTGTTTTTTTATAGAAAGTTTTCTGTCATATTCTCTTATTATTACAACTATGATGATGCAACTTTCTCATACTTCACAAGCCTTCAACACAGGACACCCAAATGTACAAGCAAAACTACTATTTTTTGCATTTTCCTTGGACTTGTTCAGGTATTCTTTGTAAATGAAAATTTCCCTATGCTAATGGAAAATCCCCTTACAAAGCGAATTACATTTTTGTCTTTAGTAAATGAACCTTATAATCTCTCAGACCACCAATAATGTTGTTAAGAGAAAGCACCCTAGCAGCATATATTTACTTTATCTTTGCTTTAGTCCTTCATAGCCTCACTCAGAGCTGGGAGAAAATATTCAATGCTTCTCCGCAGCAGCTGGCATATGCCTCTGCCATGTTACAGCACTGTGAGAGCCAAAGGAAATATGTGTACCTTTGTAAATAGAGGAGTATGTGACATGCTCCAAGTGACAGTGCTGTGGGATTCAAGTGGTTTAACAGAGCAATGAGAGAGTGAAAGTTAATTACAGTGCCATAATTGCTTTGTCCTGCATGGAGAAATCACATATTAAGTATAAAGCTGTCATTAGCTATGGCACTCTGGTAAGCAGCCCCTAAGTGCACACAGTGGGATAACATACATATACTGAATACTTCTACTTAAATACTTTAAACGGTTACTTAACATTTTGAACTCACTAACTAGTTTTTCATGTCTTCTTGAATACACATAAGTAAGAGTTAGTTTTAACACAGGGTTGTTTTGTTGGTGCAAGAATGTCCACTATGTGGGATAAAAGCAAGATAATATAATGGTGGTGTTGGCTCTGGTTAGAGTCCAATAAAGTTCTAAAAGTTAGCCCAAGGGGAACGGTTTTCGAAAGGGCAGCTCAATGTAAAAGGCAAGAAGTACTTCTGAAGACATAGAGAAAAAACAAATACAAGCGCCTCTAAGTGTAGCCGTTGATATAACATTTTAATGTGCAGCATAAAAGATACTCACACACAATGGAGTAACAAGGGCGTTGCAGTGTAAATCACTGTGCACTGTTCGAACATGCATGCTGTCTGGGGAGCGAAGGGTGGAAAGCCGTGATGTCTGCCTTGATCCTGGGTCAGGTATCCACCAATGTTACCTGACCCAGGATCAAGGCAGACATCATGGCTTCCCAGACAACATGCATGTTGGAACTTTGCACAGTGACTTACACTGCAACACCCTTGTTATTCCTCTTTTTGTGAGTATCTTTTATTCTGCACATTAAAATTTTATATCAATGGCTACACTTAGAGGCACTTGTGTTCTTTTTCCCTAAGAGTTAGTTTTAAGTCTGCTTGAAAAGCAAACTTAGTTTGCTTATCTGCTAGCCAGCCAAGTTAGCTGAAATTTGTGTTTTTCTTTAAATCCCCTTTAATATCAATTGTGTGATTGAAATGCACACAGGTCCACTGGGCTGGGCTGTCACACTTGTAGTAGAACACCCCATGAGGCCTCAATCTTTCCTTTTATGTCTATTATCCATGATGTTTGGGATATTCTTCAGAAAAAGGCCGTATTTAACTCTGTGGAGAATTATATTATTCCTAAAAGAAATATTGCAAAGATGTAAACCAGAAGAAAAGAGTATGAATTAAATAAACCTTGTATATTGTAGGAATGTAATAAACGTTACTGTCCTAGTTTATTATTATTATCTATAAAATTTGTGTTTTCTAAATAATTAAAGACTTCTTTCCAATGTAATCTAGTTTCTAATACAAGTCTTACTATGTGGGTTGTGCAGGCAAGATATACAAAACTCTCATGGGATATCATTGTGACCAGAGATATGGTTTCAGTTATTTTTAGATTTTCAACAGCTTTCCAAATCTTCCTGACACTGCACTTATAGTCTTTTAGATTTGCCACTAGAAATGATACATTGAGAATAGATGGGAGAAAGGAGAGTTGAAAAGACAGTGAGTTTAATTTAATAAAGGAAAGTTCACTTTTCAAGAGAAGTTGCACTTTGCAAGGGATTTTTCCCCAAAACTTAGTTAGTGAGGTGAAGATTTGCTGACTTCCATTACCCAATCATGTGCAAACAAAAATACAGTTTTTTTTTTTTAACATGCGATTGGGTATTCTTTACACCATGACATTTCCCAATCATTTCAATAGTGTAATGGTGTTTCTGCATTATCCTAAAACCTGTTTTTAAATGCAAAATTGACAACTAAGATCTAACTTTTTTCTTTTTTAAATTCATTTTATTGAAAGTTTTTCAGCTTACTTTCCACATTGCTACATAGTCAACATTAATCATTATATTGACATATAACACAAATTATACACTAGTATTGTTCTTAGCGAACCAGTCAGAATACTTAAACCTTTGTGTATTTTTCTATTTACAAACAGCAACACAGCTTATGTTGTTATAATTAACATACTTTCAGAACACAGTAATTGAACAAAAGTTAACATGTGCAAATTAGACTGCATAGATATCAAAATGAGTTGTTGTATGGTTGGATTCCCCTGCTCACCATCAATAAGCTATGTGATGTTTAGGAGATTTTAATATGTCTGTCTATTTAAGTAATTTGCCTATAGAAAATCCAGGGGTCCCACTGTTTGAGGAAGCATGGGGAACCTCCATCTATATATGCCATAATTTGTTCATATTTGTAGGCTTCATCCACTTTTTTGAGGACTCCTATATTTGGGGCTAAATCAGACTTCCATTTTCTAGTAACCATTAGTCTAGCTGCCATCAGGATTTGTATCACTATAGGCCTAAGAGTTGGCAGATATTGATTTGCATGAATATTTAGAATTGCTAATTCTGGGTTGCCCGAGTTTAAAATGCCTGTAATTTTAGAAATTAATCGAAATACCGTCCTCCAAAAACTCATAAGGTTGGAGCACTCCCATACCATATGAAGCAAAGTGCCTACTTTATCACATTTCCTCCAACATTCATTTGAGCTATCATGAGAGAATTTTGCAGTCATGAACGGAGTGTAATACCATCTGAGAAGCAATTTCTGTGCTGTCTCCCAATACGTGGTAGATTTTGTGTAGCAAAGATTGTATTTTACTGCCTTTTTACATTGTTCATCTGTAAAGGATGTGGAAAGATCTGTTTCCCATTTTTTAAGAGGTAGAGATTTAGTGAAAATGTTTTTCTGTTGTAGCCTATTATAAAATAGGGAGATTCCTTTTGAGTTTTTATGCGTATCATTCCAGGAGGACCATGCTTCGTGTGGGACTTTAATGGGTAACGGTGGGTGTGCTTTTATGAATGTGGCTAATCTCATATAAGTATATTGTTCCTATATTGAGTTGCCATATCTCTGGCTTAAAGTACTAAATGGTGTAGTTTTCCCATTATGGAGAAGGTCTTCGACTAAAGTAATTCCTTTTTGTTCCCAAACCTTTAACATGAGGTCTGGTATATGTGGTCAGATAGTGGACAGAGGGATAGGGATCTCTGTTAGGTCTGTTGATTTGTTCATAGAGGCGTAGAATTGCTTCCAAGTTTTTGTTACTAGCTGGAGAATGGGGTATTTGAATTTAAGGTTTGTATTGGAAAAGGAAGTAGCTAAGAGTGTGGATGTCGATATATTTTTTGATACCCAATCTTTCTCTATTCTTTCCCAGTGTTTTAATTCATGAGAGTGAAACCAGAATTTAGTCTGTTCAAGTATGCTAGCTGTGTAGTAATCTTGCAATATAGGGAGTCCCATACCACTTGCTTTTTTATGTTTCTGTAAGGAGGACTGGGAACTTCTTGGTTTCTTGTCTGCACACACAAATTTTTGTAGTTGTGATTGCATTGTTCTGAAGAATGATGCAGCTATATATATTGGAAGAACTCTGAAATAGTATAAAATCTTCAGTAGAATAAGCATTTTGTAGGCTGCCAGTCTTCCTGACCATGATAAATGGAAGGACTTTAGTCTATTTAATTCTGACTGGGTGGAGGATATGAGGGGTAGAATGTTTGCCAGACCATGAGTATGGGAATTGTGATCATAATTTTTGTTTAAGATCCTCATCTATATTTATATCTAGTATGTTTGATTTGGTTGCGTTAAATTTATAGTATGAGATTTTGTTAAATTGATTCAGTATTTTATGCACAGCTGGGAGCGAAGTATTTGTCTTTGATAGAGTAAGGATCACGTCATCTGCAAATAAATAAATATAGTAGTTTTATTGTGCTACTGGGATGCCCGTTATGTCTTTATGTGATCTTATTTTTGTTGCCAATGGTTCCATTAAAAGAGCAAATATTAAAGGGGATAATGGACAGCCCTGCCTTGTCCCATTGGTGATATTGAAACTACCGGAGAACATACCATCTGTAAATATCATTGCTGAGGGATTGGTATATAATGCTAATATAGCCAAGTTGATTGTTCCTTTTACACCAAATATGTGTAGGACCTGTTTCAAGTAACCCCAATGGACTCTACCAAAGGCCTTCTCTGCATCTAATGATAGAAGCAGAGAAGGAGCCCCAGATAATTCACCTGCTTGAATAAGATTGAGAATTCTATGAGTCGCATTTGGTGCCTGTCTACCAGGAACTAAACCCACTTGGTCTTTTTGTACCAAGGTGGGAAGGAATTTGGCTAATCTATGTGCAATTATTTTGGCATAAATCTTCAAGTCGATATTTACTAATGATACAGGCCGAACATTTTGCGGAGAGTCCGGTGTTTTGCCAGGTTTGGGAAGTCCACTATGGTGGCCGTCAACATTTCTGAAGGAAAATGAGCTTTGGAAGCAGCAGTCTTAAATACATTTAATAAGTGTGGGCTTAGTATAGATTGGTATGCGTGATAGTACCCAGAGGAGAAACCATCCGGGCCTGAGGATTTGTTTTTAGGGAGAGACCTAATAGTTTTTTGAATTTCACCTATCGAGATTGGGTCATTAAGAGATTGTAATTGTTCTTCTGTTAATTTAGGTATAGAGATGGAGTACAAGAATTCCTAGATCATCTCAGAGGAAGGTTGGGGAGAATCAAAGTCTTCCTTTAAGTTATAAAGGTTGTTATAATAATCCCTAAATGCGTTAGCAATCTCTTTTGGATTAATCAGTTTAGTACCTGTAATTGGGTGATGGATAAATGGCATTTTTTGTTTAATTGTTTTTTTCTTGTATTTGGTTAGCTAAGAGCTTACCTGCTATATTGCCTTGACAATAGAAGTGGGCCTTCCACTTCCTTACATTTTGAATGGAAGTGGAAGTATGGAGATGGGATGTCCCTTCTAGGATGATGGCACTCACCATACTTTGTACTATCTCACTTGGGCTCATTATTTAAATTATTCCTTACATTTTGGTTGTGCTGTGAAATAAGTAATAGTCTGAGCTCATGTCTAAATTTCTCCAGTTGTGAGCTTATTTTGGGATCTGGTGATTTCTTATTTTTCATTTCCATTCCAAGTTTCATGAGGATTCCCCTCATGTAGGCTTTGTGGCACAGATGAGGCGTAAAATTCTCGAAGGTCGCTGGGAATTTTGAGTTTGTGTTCTGGATGTACAGATAAGAAGGTGTCATTTTTCCATCTATTTGCCCATGTTTCTGTGCGGGAGTCTTCCACCACGATGGAAATTGGAGCGTGGTCTGACCATGTGATATTATGTATGGTAGAAATGGCAACCTTTTGCAATAAAAATGTATCAACCAAAAAGACGTCTATTCTTGAGTAGGAATGATGCACATTTGAGAAATATGAATAATCCCTCTCAGTCGAGTGTTGGCAGTACCACACGTCATATACATTTTCTGATGATATGAAGTATGAAAGAGTGGCCCTTCCATATCGTTTGCGTGCCTCAGCCGAGACATCCAACAAACTGTTAATGATAGCGTTAAATTCACCACATAATATAGTATGGCCCTGACGCACCTCACATACCAGTTTCCAAACTTTTTCAAAAAGGATATTTGTTTCACATTCGGTAGGTAAACATTCATTGTAGTATAGATAGCATTGTCTAGTTCACAGACAAGTATAATATATTTACCCAACTTGTAAATCTCCGCATGAAGTTGTTTGTAAAATACAGTGTCCTTGATGATTATGGCAACTCCTCTTTTCTTCTTGGGAGCATTTGAGCACAACATTGTTGGGAGCCGTCGATGGTGACATTTTGGGGGATTTTGGGTAGAAAAGTATGTTTATTGAAGGCATAGCAGATCGCATTGTAGAAGTTGCGCTTCTTTCCAGAGCATGCTCCTTTTGTGTGGGTTGTTTGTCCCCGAACATTGAAGGACTAGATTTTAAATCCCATGTTGTGGGTCAATTAAAGCTGGAGTTTTAGGTCTTCCGGAATGTTGGAAAAGTCTGGATTGTAGAAGTGAAGTTCCCCTAGTCCACGGCAGGGACAAAGCTTAAAGTCCAATGTAGAACTAATGTTTGAGTTTTGCCAGAGATCAGAATAAAAACTTAAAACTTCTGGTATTGGCAACGTTGAATAAATGCAAAAAAAGATGATTCAAACCAAATCTATTGGGATAATCTCCCGCAAATCTTAAAGAGGCGAAAAAAAGAACTGGGTGAGGTTACTGTGTTCACCGGAGCTTTAATGAAGTGGTAGTGAAAAATTATATCCTTTAGCCATTAGCTTCATTTGGCCATTCGGGCAAGTTAGATAGCGGAGTGGATGATGTTGGTGGAGGATCTTCATCTCTTTCCAGATGTGCCACTCCTTTAGAAGCTGTATGCCTTCCTCTACAGTATTGACAAAGAAGGATTTCACATCTTTCGTGATTATTTGTTTCGCTGGATATGTCCATCTATAGGTGATTTGGTGGTTCCTCAAAGGTTTAGTGATAATGGCCATATGTCTTCTTCTTTGCATGGTGTAGACTGATAAATCTGAATAGAAGGAGATGCCTTGCACATTTCCAGAGTTTCTCATGAGTGAGAGAAATTTGTCCTTAGTTTGGTAGAAGTGTACTCTGGCAGTAGTATCCCTTGGTAGGTGTTCAGGCAGGTGCTTAGGTTTGGGCAGCCTATGGATCCTGTCAA
The DNA here is from genome assembly GCA_018402905.1 of Glandirana rugosa. NCBI lineage: Eukaryota > Metazoa > Chordata > Amphibia > Anura > Ranidae > Glandirana > Glandirana rugosa. Next base: position 572,680 of record BLSH010438267.1, read on the forward strand.
TAGCCAACTCTGTCAGGGATGAATCAGGTAACATTTCTTGAAGAATTTTCTGGAAAAAAGCTTGAAGATTTGTCTGTTTTACCGTTTCAGGTATTTGTGTATTTTAATATTATTTATTCTTGACCGATCTTCGAGATTTGCCAATTTGGCTTTAATCATTTGTAGTTCATTCTACCTCATTTTCCACTTCTTGTTTAGAGTCTGAACACAGCTGATTGGCATTTTCAATTCCTTGGATATCTTTTTATATCCCTTCCTGTTTTATACAGTTCAACTACCTTTTCCCACAGATCTTTTGACAATTATTTTGCTTTCCCCATGGCTCAGAATCCAGAAATGTCAGTGTAGCACTGGATGAAAGATGCAAGGGTCTGTCAGGAGTCCAGAAACTATTTGACATTTTATACACACACACACACTAATTACAAGCAAACAGATCACTGGTGAGGATGGTTACCTTTAATAGCCATTCAAATCCATTTGTGTCAACTTGTGCGTATGTTATCAGGCCAAAATCACCAGGGTATGTAAACTTTTGATCAGGGTAATTTGGGTAGTTTCTGTTGTCATTATGATTTAAAAAGAGTAAACACAGTTGATTGATAATACATGACTTGAGCCAAACACTTACCATGAGTGAAATAAATGTTTTTGTTTTATCATTCATATTCTCTGAAAAATAGCCAAGAAATCATAAATTCTGCCAGGGTATGTAAACTTATGAGCACAACTGTATGTAGCCCTTGAACGAGGAGCAAAAGGGAATACTATAGAGTGTAACTTGAATGAAATCTCTGAGTCTTCTGGGGCGGTTGACATCACATTGAAGATGGTGGCACCCAGAAAAAGTCTCAAGCTGTTTTGATGTCTACGCTTTTACGGTTAAATAACATGCATAAAATATGTTATATACACATATCATTTTATTGGAAGATTGTTGTTAAAATGAAAAATCTAGTTACATAATCTCTTTAACCGGTTCCCGACCGGCTTGCATACATTTACTGCTGCAGTGTGGCTCTGTAGCACGAATCACTGTCTATAAACATTGGTTTGCGTGTGCGCAGTAGCGGATGGGAGCGAGCCGCCAGCGATGCGCTCTCATGCCAGCCGCACTCTGCTGCTTTGTGGCCGTGGCTCGGGCAGACTCGATCTCCGCCGGCGAGCCGTGATTCTTGGACAGAGAAGGAAAACGAGGGACCACTGATGTAAACATGGTCCTCCGCTCTGTCAGGCAGCATGTCAGAGATCTACTGATCCCTATACTTGGGATCAGTTAGATCTCTGGTGTCCCTGACAGCCCAGCCCCTTCACAGTTTGAACACACCCAGGAAACACAGTTACCCCTAGATCACCCCCCTAGGTTAACCCCTTCACTGACAATGACATTTACACAGTAATCAGTGGATTTCTGATCGCTGTATAAATGTCATTGGTCCCAAAATAATTTCAAAAATGTCTGACAGGTCCGCCCCAATATCAAAGTCCTGATAAAAATCGCAGATCGCTGTCATTACTAGTAAAAAAAATGCCAGAAATGAATTCTCATGGTTTGTAAACGTGGCAACTTTTGCGCAAACCAATCAACAAACGCAGATTGCGATTTTTTTTTTTCTTTCAATAATTTTTATTGAAAAATTACAAATAGAACATAAAACAAAGCAAATCAGGTACATATTCCAGATAAATGGTTAGGACAAGCGTGACAAAAGGATGAACAGAGCCCTCCACCTCAGTAAAGGGTAAGCTGAACATGAAACAAAGATCACATAGGACTTGGGCCATAATTCCGGCTAAAGATGGTCCATCTGGGGCGGTCTGACTCCTTTGCTTATGAGAAGCCCTTATTTCCATGAAAATGTGATCCGGGGACCCCGCACCACCCCAAATGGGATCCTGCTGTGGTGCAAAGGCCCCCAGATCCCACCCCGGAGTGTCCTGAGAAAGAAAGGCCCCCATACTTAAACCTAAGCTCAGCAGGGCATTAGCCCCCCGTGGGAAAGAAACATTGCAGAAGGAGGTTACAAAACAGTGTCATTAGTCACTTATCGAGCGTTCCATCCAAGAGAGTAGCAAGAAAAAAGAAAAGGGAGAAAGGAGAATATATAGATTCCTTCCTTCAGCCATTAACCACTAAGTATCCCTCTTACCTTAAGGATAGTAAGGACTTAATTGGGATCCTGAAAACTGTGGCAATGGATAAGGAGTATTTGCTGGCAAGTGTTGATGTGAATTCCCTTTACACCAACATCCAGCAAGATCATGCTATTAGTGCTGTCCGATGGGCGTTGGGCAGCACTGATCTCATGCGGGAGCAAATTGAATTTCTAGTGTCACTGCTGAAACAAGCCATGAGTCAGAACTGCTTCTGGCGTGACAAAAAATTCTTCAGGCAAAAGAAAGGGGTAGCCATGGGGGCTAAATATGCCCCCTCAGTGGCTAATATCTTTATGAGCTGGTGGGAGAAGGATGCTATTTTTGGGGGGTCAGTCCCCCAATTGAAATTGTACAACAGATTCATTGATGATATCCTAATTATTTGGGAGGGAGCAAGGGATACACTGATTGATTTCATTAGAGAGATGGGTAATAACCCCTATGGTATTTCTTTCTCTGAGGTTATCGACAATTAATCCATTAATTTTTTGGATCTGAATATATACAAGAATGGAAACCGGCTAAACACCTGTACCTATGGGGAGCTGTCATCACCCGAAGTGGTTGGGCAACATCCCCAGGGGTCAACTGCTTAGAATCAGGCGCAATTGTGATTCCATCAGTGATTTTGATGAGCAGGCTAATATTATTGTAGAAAGATTTGTAGAAAAGGGCTATGATCGAAAGAATCTTGAAGGGATAAAAAATCAGATTAGGGATTGTGATAGGGAAGGCCTCTTCCAATCCAAAACCAAACAAAGAGGTGAGTATGGGGTAGCCTTTATGACTAAGTTCACTAGAGAATACAAACAATTTGAGAAGATTCTGAGGCAGCACTGGCCGTTGTTACTAAGGGATAAGGATCTTCAGAAGATTCCTCCCAAAAGGCCCCAGTTCATTTATACGAGACCCCCTTCATTACATGTCAAAATAGCACATAATGTAGTTGACCCGCCTAGGAAAACCTGTACCTTTCTAGATGAGGTGGGTTTTTTCAGTTGCAGGAGATGCACTATATGTAAAACATCAGCATCTAGGAAACGTAAGACCACCGCATTTGAATCCACAGCTCGAGGGACAACCTACAAAATTAATAAATTTGTAACATGCGACACAAGTCACGTCACATATCTGTTGATGTGTACTTGTGGGCTCCAATACGTAGGGTGTACCACACGCAAGTTAAGAGTAAGGTTAAGAGAATATGTTAACAATATAAGGAAAGGATTCAGATACCACAGCCTGTCCAATCATTTTAGGCTTGTTCACAACAGGGATCCAAGCAAGCTTTCCTTTTGTGGAATTGATAGAGTGGAGAGGCATTGGAGAGGGACCAACCTCACCAGGGCCATCTCTCAAAATGAGACCCAGTGGATCCAGAGACTGAGCACTATGGACCCACTGGGACTCAATATAGATCTGGATATAAACTGTTTTTTGTCAAATTGGTAAGGTCTGGACTATCACATAACCTAGTAAAAATATTGGGATATATCCTCCATGGGTCCAATAGGGTTTAATAATATGTTTTTAATACATTTTATGTTTCCCTTTTTACTAATTCTTATTTTTATTTTTATTTTTGTCACATTTTTCGCATTATTATTATATATATTTTTTATTTGCATTTATGTATATACTTTATATATATATATAATTTTAAAATAATTTTGATATAATTAAATGGACTTGTTTGCTATATATATTTATTTTTAGAATATTTTCCCTTGTAATGTATTTTTTGTGATGATTTATGTAAGGCTCTGATTCATGGCTAATACTAGATAGGTGCGTAGTACTGGTAATCCACCACTGGAGGGCGCAAATTGGCATCGTGAGTGCACTGGGCTGGTTTACGAGTATGAGCAATCTCGTCCCCATGGAAACATGGCTATAGTTTTATTGGTGCGGCCGGCAGAGGGTGGTTACCCTCCAGACATCAAATAACAGGTGGTGAGCTGGAGGAGTTGTCTGTGATGACGCTCGTTGTTGAGAGCGAAACGCGATGACGTCACTTCCGGTACTCCGCACTCATTGACGTCACGTCCGCCCGTGGTGGAATGCACGCCGGAACCAGACGCCATACACATCCTCTCATGTTTTAAGTGGATATTTTTTCTACTGTTTGTAAGTAGATTTTTATTTGCGCTATTAAATCGGTTTTATATTACTTCACTATGGAGTTTGTTCTCTTGAGAAACTGTGGAGGAGTGGTGTTATAGCAGCTCGATTGGAACAGTCTTCTTCATTGTCACAATCAATGGACCACCACCAGTATTAAGCCTGTGTTGACCCCCAGACTGAAAAGCTGGGGGTCCAATCCTTCTGGTGAGTGGGGCCACAAGTGGGGGCTGACACTGAGCACTATGGATTGTTTCTATTGACCACCTTTTTGGAGCACCGTTTACATCACCAAGCACTTTATTTATTTGATGGACTTTGAATTTTTAGAGCACTTGTTATTTTGTTTGATATATGTCTAAATGATTTTTGATCACAAATATTCAGCACAGCACTTGTCACTTTTATAAGTTCACATCTGTGTAAAATGTGGTTTAATGCTGTCTACGGATATTTTTATTGATATTTACCAGCAGGGTGGCACAGCAATACTTGTAGTTTTATCAAAATAGTGTTCCTTAGGGAACTTCATATAGCAGCAGCCCCCTAAGGCAATAACTGGCAGTTGGACTCCGTAAAAGGAGAACAGATGTCGGGTTATGCAATAATATACATATGGTAGTATTCGTAGCACGGATTATTAATATTTTTAGAAAGGAGAAGAGTGAGAGAGAGAAACGAGGGGAGAGAAGGAAAGGGAAGCGTCCTCTGGGTCATCTGGGACTACCACACTCACGAGACTGCAGCTCCAGGATATAGTGGGATATGAGAGAATACCATCCATGGTTCCCATATTAGTTTGAATATACGAACCCGGTCCAGGAGACTTCTAACAATCGTTTCCTGTGTCATGATCCAACCAATTTTACGTCAGACCGCATAAAGCGGAACCCCCGTTTTTTTCCAGAACCTAGCTATCGTGATTTTAGCTGCCATAAGTATAAATGAGACCAGACGTTGGGAATGCTTATCTAGCTTGTCTATTCTATGGTTGAGTAAGGCTATCTCTGGGGTTTGGGGAACTGGTGTTCCAGCGATCTTGCGGATGATCGCAAGATTTTGTTCCAAAGCCCCCGTATCTGTGGACAAGTCCACCAGATACGAAGCATCGTACCCAAATGACCGCAGCCTTGGAAGCAGAGTGGAGAGGCGTCCGGGTAAATTTTGGCTAAGACAAGTGGGACTCTGTACCATCGTAGGATCACTTTGGTGTTGGCCTCGACTAGGGAGATATTCAATATCCCTTTATGTGAGCGCTGCATAGCAGAGTGCCATTTGTCTATGGGCCAGGTTGTGTCCAGCTCTTTCTCTCAAGCCTGGGCGTAGGGTATTTTGGATTGGTTCCCAGCCAGAAAGGAATAAATCAATGGGATCCCTCCCCTCTGATCCATAACATCTGCATACCAAGCCTCATAAGCCATGATGACAGGTGGGTCTGGTTTATTGGGCCATATGGAGTGTAGGAAGTGTGAGATTTGCAGATAATGGAATTTCTCTGAAGTGGGCATTTCCAGTTTACTGGTGCAGAATCCAATAGATAGTGGACCAGTGGCTGTAAAGAAGTGCCCGGTTTGGAAGAGGCCTTTGTTCAACTACCATTTAAAGGCAAGAATGTTGTGTCCTGGGTGAAATTTGGGATTATGAAATAAATGTGTGAGCTGGCGGAGGGGTGATATTAGGCTGGGTAGCTTGTGCAGCCGGTTGCATAGGGCTAAGGATTGGGACAGAGTTGGAGCTAGTATCGAGGGTCTAAGGCATTGGGGCGCCCATATCAAGAAGTCAATGGTGTGATTCGGTACTGCCTGCCTTTCCATTGAGATTCAGTCAGGCTTGCTATGGCACGAGTATACCATGGACATTTGAGATAATTGGGCTGCTTGAATATACCACCATAAGTTGGGCACTCCCAAACCCCCCTGCGCTCTCTGGAGATATAGGGTATTTTAAGAGCATCTATTGCCCTTAGGGCCCCAAATGAATTTGACTATTCTAGACTGAAATTGTAGTAGTTCGGCCTTAAGGACAGGGATAGGGAGGGATCTAAAGAGATACATTAAGCGTGGAAGAAGGGTCATCTTAATTGCATTGATGGGTCTTAGCCATGATAAATCTAGTTTGGCCCATGATGTCAGATCTGAGGACAATTTAAGAAACATCAGTGGGTGGTTAGCCTTATAAAGGGAGTCATAATTAGAGGTCAGCTTGATCCCTAAGTAGGGTATAGAGGTCTGGCACCAGCTGAAGGAGAAGTGGGACTGGAGAGTAGATAATAGATGAGAAGGGATAGAGACTTCCATTGCCTGAGATTTAGACATATTCACTAGTAAGCCAGAGACTGTCGTCCGCGAACAGCGCACATTTATGCTCTTGCAGCCCGCATAATACTCCTTTAATGTTAGGATCATGTCTGATTGCTACCGCCAATGACTCTATAGCTATGGGGACAAAGGGCACCCCTGCCTAGTGCCTTTCTCAATCCTGAAATCTTCGGAGTAGTATTCCTGCATTTTGACTTGGGCACTTAGAGTAGAGTATAAGGATTGTAATATCCCCTTAAAATTGGGACCAAATCCCCGCTTAGAGAGGACTTTGAATATGTACGGCCACGTAACAGAATCAAATGCCTTTTGGATATCGATTGAAAGGAGAAAGCCCTCCTGGGGGCTCTCCCCATTCCAATGGGAATTTAGCAATGAAATGATATCTATAGCCCTCCGTATTTGGTCAGGCCCCTGTCTCCCCGGGATAAAGCCTGCTTGATCCTTATTAGAGTTGAGCGAACTTCTAGAAGTCCGGGTTCTGCTGGTTCGGCCGAACTTCGGGACAAAGTCCGGGTTCGGGTCCGGACAGAACCCGAACTTTGTCCCGGACCCCGAACCCCATTGAAATCAATGGAGACCCGGACTTTTAGGTACAAAAAATGTTGTAAAATAGTCCTGGAAGGTCCTAGAGGTCTGCAAAAGGAAGGAAATGTGGGTAAGGGTGGGACAAGTGACCTACAAAGAAATGGGGACAGGGAAATAACTTTAAATATTTTTTAAAAAATAAAAACATAAAAAATGCAAAAATGGAGATCATCTTCAAAATGGGTCTGAAAAGTATTAATTAACATTAGAGGCCATAGAATTGTTCTAAAATCATCTTCAAACTGTGTAAAAAAAGTATAAA